>JAVYIG010001520.1:25000-326889 GCA_035222895.1 Strongylocentrotus droebachiensis | reverse complement strand
GTCCTACTCTTTTGTTTAGGGGATTTTAATGTGGCTTTAGTGCTTCATTTTAAGATATACAGTGTACACTTGCTGAACTAGAAATAGGGGTCCTACGAGGACCCCCCCCCCCCCCCTCCTCCATGATTAAACAAAAATAATGCAGTATGAATGATATGAAATAGATAAGAAAAAAAGTCCCATAAAAACTACAAAATCAAGATAAGGACTTGCTAAGTACTGCATGCATACAAGTTATACAAAATAGTAATGTTTAACTACAAGTACATGTATATGATATTACAGCTACTACTAATGTATGCTATATATAAAAGAGTGCCTAGACATTTCTTCGTCTAAAAATGTTTCTTTATGGGAATGAAAACCATCGTTACTCATGTTGAAAGTCAACAAAGACATATGTATTTGCTTCATTCTGAATATATCCTCTTCTTTTGAAAATCGAGATCTTTGGGGGGAAATGGGAGTGCTCGAACCACGTATGCTGACAATAGTCCCCCCAAAGTTTTTTTCAAATATTTTTACCACCCTCAAACCCAACATTATAGGAGATAGGTATCAAAAAAACCCACATCTAAGAATACACTTGCATTATTATGTATGCGAAATTCACTTCACTCTTTAATGAACTAGTGCTACATGAACCATTGTGTATCACCTACAGGCATTTAAGAGTCGGGCCTGATAAAAACCTGATTTAAATCGGTTTTCCGATTTATTTATTTTTGGTGATTTTTTCCCGATTTTTTTTAAATATATTTTTTTCAATAATTTTTTTAAATTTTGTAATTTTTTTTTCTTACCGATTTTATCCCAATTTTCCAGATTTTTCTTACTCAAAAAGGGGGGGGGGGGGATGTTGTAAGATGCCATTCCCCCCCCCCCCCCTCCCCCGGAATCCTCCTTTTTTTTTTATTACTCAAGGGGGGCGTGGTTGAGGGGGGAAAAAAAACATGATGATGTGCACAATTCTCTCGTCTGAAGTTAACTGATGATATATATTTACATCACCCTTCATTTTATATACTCGTAGGTCTGTGAAAGCTTCATAACACATGTAGATTGAGGCATGAGTAATGAGTAACATGCTCCATTGATCTAGATCTCTTATTATTACTATCTTTGCCCCATCCATCACCAATATTCGGGCGTGTCGTCAATAAAGCTCTATTCCTCTGGTTCAGTTTGGACCTAGCTGGCAAGTGGAAGAAGTATTATTACATTACAAGAGGAAGAAATAAATATAGATAGATGATTACATTTTGTCATTTTATTGGAAAGTTATCTACATGTATATAATAGATCAGATTTATAATGCCCCTAATACTTTGTTTCTAGGTGCAGTATATATTTTTACCCCGGTCATCAGATTCAGACTTACCCGCACACAATATATGCACATTCTCCACTCCCTGGGGAGCATACATTGTATACATTGTATATACATGTAGATGTACAGTAAAACCTTCTCTAATGACCACTCATCTATGGAGAACACTTTTTGTTTTCTCTCGTTGATAATGTTTATTATTGAAGTGTGTACTAAAAGAACCTGCATTAAAAGACCACCTGCCTATAAAGGCCACATTTCTTGTCTGAACTGTCCCTTGTAGTTTGCATAAAGAGTGCAATGACTTTTTCTTGAATGCCTTTTGTTTTCATTACTACAGTCCACTAGTCATATTGCACTATGCCCAATCAATATTTGTTTACCGGTAATAGCAATACTGTATCCCGGCTTTAATATTTAGTCAGATTTCTACAAACTCACTTGCCCGGTTGCCCAGGGCTACTCAAATACGCTGATGATCAAGTGCTTCGAAATTCTTAGTTGCCTTTAATAATTCCTTTTAATAGCCTTTGAATTTCCTTCTTTCTATCATGTCATTAACTGAGGTTGGAAGCAATCAAAGAATTTCAATTCTGTCATCCAAGTGTCAAATGGTATTTGGGTAAAAATCTTGAATAAGCCTTTCTAATTTCATTTAATAAATCCTTGTGGCTTGCAATCAATCAATCAAAAGATATTTGATATAGTGCCTTTTTTCTAGCGGTGACAAAACGCTGCACATACCGCTCCACAAGGTTTTGGCCACTTACAGTATAAACAAAACATAGTCACTTCTCAGAGATTCAGATTCAGATTCAGATTCAGATAATTTTATTGGTCCATTTGGAAATTCATTTGTTGGCATAACATAAGCACATGAACAATATACAATAGAACATAATATACACAGATAGATAATACACAGTAACAAATGTACAATGACATATTCATATGGAAACACGGATATAAATCGTTTTTACATAGTGGAATTATATAAGAAAAATAGAATACAAAAATTAATAAATGGACTTCCAACACTATTGAGAATGTACGATTTCGTAGAATTTGGATGTAGTATTGTTGTTACATTTTATTATTATTTTTATCATTATTATCATCATCATTATTATCGTTATCATAATTATTATTGTTACTATTATTATTATTATTATTATTATTATTATTATCATCATCATTATCAACAGTATTTATTACATGTATCATTCTTTGTCACGGTTTTATAGCTGAATGCTTTCTTCTTTCTTTCCTTCATGAATTAAACGGTATATAACTGCAACTTGGAATAACATATGGTATCATAGGGTATTAATTATTTCTTTGCTCGTGATACTGGCACAATTCGGTTGAAAAAGGAAAAGGAAAGGGTACAATGCAAATTGATGATTAGCGAAGTGGCAAGATACAGGCTTATTCAAATTGACTGGAGTTGTTCATCGTATTTACGAATGGAAAGCGGGACAGATCAGTACATGTATATGTACAGTATATGTATATGTATATGTATATGCGGGACAGATCAGTACATGTATATGTATATGTATATGTACATGTATATGTAGGCTCAGTGGTAATAAAGTCATTTCTAGCAGAATAGATGTGACTTTAATCATTTCTTGAAGTGGTCAACAGATGAGGCCGTCTGCACAGCAGTAGGTTGCTGCAATTTTTTGTTGTTTCATTTTCAGAGGTTAGACGCAATCAAAGAAATTCATTTCTGTCTTCCAAGTGTCAAATAGTATTTGAGGTTTTTCTGATCTTTTTCAGGTCTTTCTGATTCCTCCTAACCCATTGCCTCTCAGAACCGGTTTAACCCTGTATTAAGCCTATGGGGATGAGAAAATTCAGTATTCATTGGGTTAACATGTTTGTATGACCTTTGTACTCACTTTCAGAGGTTAGAGGTCACTCCGGAGTGGTGCGCTACCAACATTGAGCAGTATGAACCCAACCAGGAATTCAGAGACCAGAAGATCCTCACAATGGACGGTAATTCACTTCAATTCAGTCTTTATTTTTTTCCAATATAAATGACATACATCAAAGAGTATCGTCCGAAGAAAATCAATACAGGGCAAATTATGAGAATGAGGGGTCAACAAAAAAGAGCTAATAGCATTATAGTACGTTGACCCCAAAATTAACAATACATAAATACAAGTAATTAAAGAAAGCAAATAAAAAAAGGAAACAAACATGCAATATATAACATTTTACATTATGATTAAAAATTAAAAAGATGGGATTTATAACAGCATTTGACAAAATTAATAATAACCTGAAACCCTGTGCACACTGCCAAATTTAATTGTACGGCTATATGAAAATCAAAGAACTAGATACGAAAAGCAATTAATTCTTCTAGTCTGTCACTCTTAAACTATGTGCCCACCCTTGATGAGTAATGGATCAAATGTTTGTTGACTCCTGTTACAAAAATAAAAAAATATGTACTCTACAAATAGAGCACACTATACTTATTTGTCAATAGTCCTTTCAAAGTGTTTTAGGGTCTGAGAGTGTCTTTGAGCAGTAATGTTTCTTTTGGCCTTTGTTAAGTATTCCGTTAAACAATAACCAGGATTTCTGTGACACATAAGAGAACTTCCTGCTTTAATGAATGGTCAAAGAATAGAAGGATTAATGCTTTTGTGAACCTTACCAGGGCTGGGCTGGTGTTGTTTCTATTCATTCTCTAACTAAATGTGGTATCAAGATGTGATTGTCTCTTCAAGTTCTGTTTAATCAATCACTGTTAAAACTTCAACTCAAGCACTTGAGCAGGAGTATGAGAATATAGCACATAATGAAAAACACTTGTGTATTGTGAACCACTACATTCATGTTTAAATGAAGAAAAACAAAATAGAAATGTTAATTCCCACATAAAGTTATGGTAAGCCATCCAAGCATTTCATCAGATGTATTTTACTTTAGTTGATGAATAGTAAGAAACTAGCCAATTAGTGCGGCTAAATGATTCCAAAGATGTACTTTCTCCCAAACTGGAACTTTGACAAAATTAATAATAACGTGAAACCCTGTGCACACTGCCAAATTTAATTGTACGGCTATATGAAAATCAAAGAACTAGATACGAAAAGCAATTAATTCTTCTAGTCTGTCACTCTTAAACTATGTGCCCACCAGATGACTAATGGATCAAATGTTTGTTGACTCTTGTTACAAAAATATGTACTCTACAAATAGAGCACACTATACTTATTTGTCAATAGTCCTTTCAAAGTGTTTTAGGGTCTGAGAGTGTCTTTGAGCAGTAATGTTTCTTTTGGCCTCTGTTTAGTATTCCGTTCCAAGCAGAAATGCTCGTTGTAAACAATAACCAGGATTTCTGTGACACATAAGAGAACTTCCTGCTTAGAATAGTAAGAAACTAGCCAATTAGTGCGGCTAAATGATTCCCAAGATGTACTTTCTCCTAAACTGGAATATCAGTAAGAAATAACTTACATGTTTGTACATGTATCTAAGCCTAGAACAGGCAATCCAATGATGTCAATGTGCACACGACACCTGTACATTCTATGTTTACCTTTATGCAATGTACCTTTTCTTCCAGGTAAGGTGATAATGACACTACAATGTATATTTCACATGTTGCATTCCAATTCATGTGACAAGATTGTAGTAATATTGGCCCTTAACCATATTGTAGCTACCATTTGAGTTGAAGTAACTCCTAAGTCATCACATAGTTGTTCTGGGGGGCATTTCACAAAACTTGTCATCAGTGACAAATGACAGTTTTTGTTATAAGCTACTGAAACCCTTGCTTCTGATTGGTTATCAGCAGATTTGTCACTGATTTTTGTCATTTGTCATTAAAAAAAAAGGCTTTGTGCGGAGGGTAATGATCAGTTTAATTCTTGTTTGTTCAGGTTTCTTCCTGTTTATGATGGGGCCTAGTGGACTCATCTTTAACCCATTCCATGAAGATGTCTACCAAGATATGAAGCAACCCATGGCTCACTACTTCATCAACTCATCCCACAACACGTGAGTAGATTGAAATAAAGCTAATTTGTCTTGTTAAATATTCCACCTGTGCTAAGTCTGAAGTCGGTCGGATGTTTCCCATATTTTGTGAACTTAGAATTATTAGTTTGAATGCGCAGAAGCTTATGTCAACTCAACTGTCATGATTTATTCAAATCTGCTTACAAATATTATGATTTAAAGCATATATGTACCTCAGAATTTAGATGTCTTATCTATTGTACTCAATATGATTTTTCTGATCCACAAAACATATTTATCCCCCAAATTGTATATTCTTTCAAATTTACAATTTTCTGTTCATTTTTCATCCAGATACATCTAGATCGTTCAATTGATTGTACATATTATTTATTTACTGCCTTTGTTTCTTCTCATAATTTGATTGAGTTTGTTGGTTTTTATGCATTAATTTTGTTTCTAATGCATCAATACTTATTTCTTAAGTTTTGATTACATTTATTTTTTATTTTTATGATTTATAATTGATTTGATTTGTATAACATTTGATAACAGATATTTGTTGGAAGATCAGCTCAGAGGACCAAGCAGTACAGAAGCCTATATCAGTGCACTGCAGAGAGGATGCAGATGTGTAGAAAGTAAGTCATCTGGTAGTGGTTATAAGGGTTGATGAGGGTTAAACTAGATATCTTGGAGCAAAGAGAAGAGGAATGATTAGTGTGGTTGTGGTGATGAGAATGATTGTGGTCACTGGTAATGAGGATGATGAGAGAGGGATGATGATGATGATGATGATGATGGTGGTGATGGTGATGGCGATGATGATGGTGATGATGATGGTGATGATGATGGTGATGATGATGATGATGATGATGATGATGCTGATGATGATGATGATGATGATGATGATGATGATGATAATGATGATGATGATATGACGACAACGATGATGACGATGATGACGATGATGATGATATGACGACGACGATGATGATGATGATGATGATGATGACGACGACGACGACGACGACGACGACAACGACGACGATGGCGGCGGCGGTGATGATGGCGGTGATGATGATGTGAATGATGTTAATGATGATGATGGGGATGATGATGATGATGAAAACAATGATGATGATGGTGATGACTTTAGGTGTGGTTATGGTGTATGATGCAATATAGAAGTGGTTATCATGATATTGTATATAATTGAGTCTTCAAACCCAATACTAAGATTTGGACAAGAATCAATATGTAACCCTACAGATAATAAAGATAGTGGTGATGATCATTAAAGGTAATACAAAGTTTTGGGAAATTTTTAAAATTGGGTGGATAGTATTGTTTACAATATTTGGACGCCCCTGTGGATGTATTATAAGCACTAGAAAATTTAGTCCCTAAAACACTTCTGCTTTCGTGAAAAATTGAATTAAAAAATTTACTGGTGCTCCCGGTAAATTTTGATAAATTTCATATAGCGCCTACGGCCGTACAACGGTAGCTGCGACCATGAAAATCTCAGAATATGTAGTTGTGATATATAATTTCCAAACGGGAATAGCTAATTGGTCGATTTTAGAGGGAGCTATACAACATGAAGAGTTTATTATTTATAATTTCTTAATTTTAGACTCGATTTCAACCGCGACAACGATCATTGAATATTGTAGGAACGCATATGCTTCCAATATGTTCATTTGAACAAAATTCATGACCCTATACCAAAACTTTGTAATACCTTTAAGGCATACCTCTTCCATTTACCTGTATCTATTTCATCTTACAGTGGATTGCTGGGATGGACCTGATAACGATCCTATCGTCTACCACGGCCACACCCTCACATCCAAGATCAAGTTCCGAGACATCATTGAAGTGGTAGACAAATATGCCTTCGCTGCTTCCGAGTAAGTGCTCAATTTAGGTATATAATGCATTTAAACCTTTATATAACAGACCAGATAATTTCCTGATTTAAATTTTTTTCTCCAGATTTCCACCAATTAAAAACAAAATTGTTGATTTTTTTTCTTTCTGTTTTAAAATATATTATTTGTTAAACTCTCACTATCACCCTTGATATAAAGACTGCATGAGTCGGACATGAACAAATAAAAATCTTTGTAAGCAGGCGGTCATATGTGGTTGTGATTGGTGTCATCAATGTACAGTGAAACCTGTATATAAAGACCGCTCAAAGGAGACAAGAAAAGTGGTCCCTATAGGCAGGTGGTCTTTATTTACAGGTTGCTTTAGTACAGGTTTCAATGAGAACTGATTTTCAAGGGAAATTAATAATATGGTCTTTATGAACAGGTGTTATTTCTATACAGGTGGTTGCCACAGCGGTTTGATTGTATTATTCCTGTATATGCGTATTTACGTGGGTTATATTTTCATCCCGAGTTGTTTTCAGCAAGTGATCCAATTTAGTTGACATTCCATTGTCAAACTCGGTATTGTATCAGGATATCTTATTTATCATGTGATCAGCCTTTCTGAACAACTACAGTGACACCTGCTCTAGTGATCACCTGTATAGAAAGACCACATTTTTTGTTTCCCTTGAAATGATTTCTCATTGAAACATGTAATAAAGTAACCTGTACATAAAGACCATCAATTTATAAAGACCATTTTTCATGTTTCCCTTGAGTGGTCTTTATAGACAGGTTTCACTGTTTTTAAACAGTTACCTTGAAGAACACCCTCATTGCCAAAAATCAAGTTTACCTTTTCTACAGATCTCTAATGCAATCTTCTTTGTCACTTCATATCGAGACCTTCTGCTTTTTTTGTTGACCAGGTATCCTTTGATACTGTCCTTTGAGAACCACTGCAGTGTCCAATTTAGTTTTTATTTCATTGTCAAACTCAGTATCATCTTTTTTTCACATGATCAGCCATTCTGAAACAACAGTTTAAACCATGAAGGACACCCTCGTTGCCAGAACTCAGGTTTACCTGTGGTATAGATCTCTGTCATTTTATATCACGGTCTTCTGCTTTGTTTGTCCTCTAGGTATCCTTTGATACTGTCCTTCGAGAACCACTGCAGTGTGGAGCAACAGAAGGTGATGGCTCAGATCTGCGTTTCAATACTCAAAGGTGAGTACTGGGACCCGTTTCACAAAGCCTTTTTTCAATGACAAACGACAAAAATCGGTGACAAATCTGTTGATAACCAAGGATTTCAGTAGCTTATAACAAAAAACTGTCATTTGTCACTGATTACAAGTTTTGTGAAATTGGGGCCCTGGATGACCTCTTTTTGAGGAAAGGAGCACCATTTTGAGAAGTTAGAGAACATAAAAAGAAATAACAATCCAAAATATATAAACAAATATAGACTGCACTACTTGTAGCTACTTGCGCCTCTATATAGCAAACAATGCCTAACCGGTACCTGTTGGTCCCCATGATTCCCTTTTTCTTATTTTAATTGAGAGCTAATTTGATGAGATAACCACCTGTCAGTGACCATGCAGGGAGGTCTAATTCCTCCTGGCCAAACTAGTGCAGACAGGCTTTAAAAGGAATGAAAGGAGAGAAAAAAGGAAAAACTATTGATTGGAAACCTTAGAAACAGAGAAGAGAGAAATGGAAATGAGACTCGATAGGTATGAAGCGATGTGGACATATATGATTTCATCTAGTTTTTTTATTTTTAAGTGTAAATGTAAGTGCATCTTACATCTCAGTAACTATCTCAGGGCATGTAGTAATTTCAGAATGATTACTGTTATATGCAAATCCTATTTATTTAATTTGGTAAAATATGTCATGATATAGGTTCTTATATCAGACATACCCACCATTACTACCAGTTGTGGAGCTATGAGAATCATTTGTCAAAACAAAATCAAATTGAAAATCAACTTTGTTAACATTTCATTTTCATGACCTTTACCCTTTTAAATTATTTCAGACAAGCTTTACACCAATAACAACCTTCACAACGAGGCAGCCTTCCCATCTCCAGAGGAACTCAAAGGGAAGATCCTCATCAAGGTATTTAGCTCTTGAGGTCCAGAGTTAATCATGTCATCAGCAGTACATGATTTCTTTAGAGTGGGACTGCAGAAGAAAAAAAATTCCCATAAGAAGCTTGACTTCAAATCGAGCATGTTTTTGATAATTCAGTTCAGCTCAGTTTAGTTAACTTTATTCAACCATTTAAGATTCAAGTGTTGCTTGGTGATGTTAGTGTTATGCTTCTCCTTATTTATAATAATTGTTATTTTGTACCTTTGATAAAAGATACATTTCAGACTGTTTGAATGAAATTCCATTGGTGAAAAATAAAAGCATTGTGCAAGTACATGTACATTGTAAACATACATTGTATTTTAATAACACTTTCATGCTTAAAGCCCCTCTGTTTTAAGCCATTGCTATCACGGAAGTGCAAACCAGTCAAGAGGTCATGTGTTCAACATAATTATATCAACAGCTATTGATAAGAGTGACAAGGCATGCACTGCAACAAATTCAAGGAGTGCGTACCTCATTAGTTTGTGACAATCAATTATGCAGTACCTTTTTGCACATTGATGAGTGCTAGCCATGTTGGCAAGTCTTCCCAGACTACAGGCTGTCAATATTAGCACTATCTTTTTAGAATGTACGGTCGTATTTCTTAACAGCAGATTCAGGAGAAAATTAGGTTTGCAGAAAGTACTAATGAGTGGACCAGTTTGATTCCCTTTTACCATAAAATACACCTGTATGTGCATGTGTAACATGAGAATGTACCTTAGAGGTGTTGTGGTCTAGTGGATAAGTCAACTGACTGCAGATCACAAGGTACAGGGTTCGAGTCCCGCCGCAGCACTAATGTCCTCTGGCAAGACGTTAATCTACATTTGCCACTCTCCATGGGTACCCGGTAGGAGGCGAAAGTTAATGTGGTTGGATGAGCAAGTGTGCGCTTGTAAAATGGCGACTGGCTGGAATGCTCCCCAGGGAGTGGAGAATCTGCATACATTGTGGGAATCCGATGACCTGGGTAATGATATATCTGTAAAGCGCTTAGACACATTGTTGTATCGATGTATTGGGCGCTATTTAAAAGCGGAATGTCATTACCTTATCTTACCCTTGTTTTGATTAGGGTAAGAGTCTTCCCCCCTCTGCCGCCACCACAGAGGATGACGGTGAAGTCAGTGATGAAGACGAGGCCGCCGACATCGACACCGAAGACCCTCAACTCAAGGCCGAGCTGGACAAGAAGAAGACGACGTCCAAGGTAAGCTATGCAACCCCGGCTTAGGTGCTCGCATCCATCTCAGGTGTAGGCGTCCATCTCAGGTGTATGTGTTATGTGTATTTAAAAGCCATTACCGTGGATACTTCCTGTAATTCTAGCACCAAAAGATTGAGTTTTGGTGTTTTAAATCATCTGAGGATGCAGTGTTTAGTGTAGGGCCACTAACACATGTGTCGGATGACTCGGATATCAAATCATTTTTGTTTTGATTAATCTTAGGTTTAGGTGTTTAGTGTAGGGCCATAGCAATTGGAGCTTCTTTCAATTCTGACGCCAGACATCAAGTGTTGGTGTTATAATCCATCTCAAGTTTAGGTGTTAAGTGTAGGGCCATATTAATTGGAGCTTCTTTCGATTCTGACGCCAAACATCAAGTGTTGGTGTTATAATCCATCTCAGGTTTGGGTGTTTAGTGTAGGGTGTCGACCTTCCGCACTTCCTTTGGTTGTTAGACACCAAGTGTTAAATGTTTTAAACCATCTCAGCATTACGGGAATCAAATTATGTTAATGTAGCATTCGCTTTGAAGATTGGAAATGGCACTAACCAAGAAAATTCCTTCATAGTTGATATGGGCTTGATATTGAAGTGCGTCTTTTATCCCAGCAACACGTACGGGCAAGTAGAGCATGGAGTAATGTGATCCCAGTGATGTGCTAACTCTCACATCAAGAAACTGAAGAATTTTTTTTAAAAACACCACTATGCTCCAAAAATTGAAATAGATATTTGTATGTATTATGATCTTGTTACAGAGAACTAAATAGGGGGTAATGTTAGAGTAGCCTGTAGAAAATAGAGCTAAAAGATTTGCAAAGGCAAAAAATGAGTTCTAATGAAGAATGATTTAGTTCTTTAATTTTAACCTGCACATAATCTTAATGAAATTAACTTATGATTGCCTTAGAACAGATTTGTGGGTATACCTTTCAACGTTAAGACTTCCTGTCTGTGGACACATTATTTTGATCCATCTCAAAAAATTAGAAAGAGGTTTTCTTTCTTTAAGGAGACAAAAAGACATTTAATCGTCCAAGGTACACTGCAAAGCATTTTGGACCATGGTGACACATACAGACTATTTTGGCTATTAAAAACCCAATTCTCCTGTGGCAAAACTTAAATGAAACTGTTCCATTCACACCAAGCTCTTATTGTTATAAGAGTACATGTACATAGCAATATTTATCTTCAAAATTTGAAAGGTACTCCATTCCTGGCTCTCCCTTTTCCTATTGTTCTCCAGAAGCGTAAAAACAGTTTTCGGAGGGCTTCAGTCTCGAGTTTATCAAGTTTTCGGAGGGCCTCGATCTCGAGTTTATCAAGCCTCTCGAGTCTTATCGGTGGAATATTATCGGTGAACAATGATTTTTCATCATTTGTTTTGCTTGTCTGGGTGCTTCTTGGCCCGCTCTTGTATTCTTGCTTGCCTGCCCCCATGTAATCTTGCTCTAACATTAATTAGTTAGTTGCCTTTGAGAACTGAATAGATCCTGTATTGAGCCAAGTGAAAGAAGTGAATCTTTTAGCAAACTGCTTAGTATATGGATAAACATAAACCGGGAGTCAGGATCTTTTGGCTTTGGTTCACGGAGCTGTGTTTGTTCATTATTTCATAAAGGGGATTGCTCTAGCGCTTAAAATCAGTGCTACATATGTGTATCAGCCAAATTTTTAAAAAAGTCAGCAGAATATCTCATTGTTACTGCATATATTTATATCGAAAAAAGAAATGAAATGTTAGATGACTAAATATTGATTAAAAAGAAAAGTGGGTAGTTACATGTTTATGGAGCTTTAAGAACACAGTTTGCAATGGATTATTTGCACTTGTCATGTGCTTGTATATGATTGTGTTGGTATGGTGTACATGGGACCTCATCACCTTCTATGTTTTAATGGCTGAAGTGATTCAGGGATTGTTTTGAATTTTCATAGCAAAGTCTGTGGAATTCTGAGTATCATGAGTGACAACAAAGTGATATCGTTTATTGAGGTTTGGCAGATGTATAAAAACATGTTTTTGGATGTCATACATGTATTTTCAATAATTGAATAATTGTAGTAGAATAATATCAATGAAGGAACATATTGTACACACTTGGAACATTGAGCGTGCTTGGAAGCAAGCTACCCGGAAACATATGGCGTAAAGGACCAGGGAGGGGGGGGGGGGGGGGGGGAGGGGGGGGGGTAGAGGTAGACTGATAAAACAGAAAAGTGACAGCGTGAGGTAAAAGAACAGATGTTCTTCTAAAAGGCTCTTAAATGAATTGATTCGATTCTTACAATGAGGTAGGCATTTTATGTAATTTTATGAACTTAAGTATAGTAAAATGAGATATATGAATAAGATTTTGCTTCCGATATAACTGTAAAAAGAATCAATTTCTTCATTGATTTTATAGACTGAAGAAGGCGAGAAGGTAAGTGTTTGAGCTCAGCAGTCTCCATTATTAGTATTCATTGTTCGTCTCCCACACACAGGCATCCATGTGCGTTCTTGTGTACATATAAATGCAAGACACCCTCACCCAGCATTTGAATAACTTTTTGTACCGTATTTCTGTTTTATATGTCTTTGTACATTACATGTACATGTCGTTGTACATTACATGTCATTGTACATTACATGTACCCAAACTTAAGTCATCCATGAGTTGAGTTGTTGCCATTTGTATTTTATCTCCATGGAGCTCCCATGTTCTGCCTGCGAAGATGTACATGTACATGCTTTCATCTGGTTTTAAGCATTGCCTGTATTTTACATCGATGTGCATTGTACTTCAGTGTGTAGATTAATAATATTTGTCATCTTGTCTGTAATTTTGCATCGATGTTGTCATTTTGGTTTAAAACTAAAAGGGACGCAAGTATGAACTGGATTCAGACCTAATTTTTGCTTCTCACTTACATTTGGTCATGTATTGCATCCAAGATTTGTATTGTTCTGTATAAGTTTTTGATACCTTTATTACTACTTAATTCTTATTGGGATCCAGTGTCTAAATCTCCTTTTTTTTACAAGGTCTCGATTTCTAAAATGTGCCATCAATTTTAATAAATCCAGTGAGTAAACCACAGAAATACAAATAAAAAATGTCACCAACTGGGTAAAAATCAGATGTAAATTTCATTGAATCAGTTGTCCATGTTCTTCTTTCAAGTAAGAAAACGGGGCCTTGATCAAAGTCTCAATCAAATTACAGTTAATTGATATAAATCCAAATAAGTTGCGATTGATATCAACTCTTTATAAGATGGGGCCTTGGCATATTAATGTAAACCAGAGAAGACGCACAGATTGAATCGATCGAAAGTACATATTAAATGAAATCAAAACCGTCTCCAACTCGTTAAAAAACAGATAAAATCAGGTATCTAGTCATCTTCCTCCAAAGGTAATTCAACCCAGAAAATGAAATCTCAATTGGGTTATCATTGGAATATTGTAATCTATACAAATTTCACTATACTTCCTGTTATTAAGAACATTGATACATCTTCGGTTCATCACACTTCTGATCAATATTTTTCATTTTCTTGACGGTTGTGTATCCTTCCTTGAAACAAAACCAGTGACTTTTCAAATCCGTTCTTAGGTGAGCTTTATTTTCTGGCGAGTTTGATCATATTTCAAGCTATATTCTTTGAATCCATGAAAATGGTGCAGTGTATACACATTTTGAAAAAATATTTCCTTCAAAGTTATGAGTAGAAATCAAATTAGTTTAAAAATTAGTTTAAATAATGTTAAATGCATGAAAAAGGTGCACATTCATATTTTGCAAAGTGTACCCATTAATTGTCACAATGCAATACTGTTATGATACATACATGTATAGTCCTATTCATTCTTACCCAACACTATCTTTCCTGGCCCTCAATTAGATGTCACATTCTAGAGAAGTCAAGTTATCTGAAGATAGTCGACAAATATATTAGAGACATCTTTTTGTTGTTTCAGGGGAGAAATTAATCCACACGATCATTTAGAAATGCATGTAAATAGTCTAGCAGTGTATCATTTATGAAATAGTGATACAATTTCTTTTCCATCTAGGGTCATTTTCCAGTAGCGGAACTAGCGGTAGCACTTGAGAAACTTATAGCATCCTATTTGAGTTTATTTTAGTACTACTGTATTAATAATAATATGGTTATTTATATAGCGCCGGTATCCGCCAGGTTCTGACGCTTATGGCGCTTTACACATATTGTTATTTGTCTGTCCTTCTGTCTTTCATTATAAATGTATTCTAGGAGGACACTCTAATCATGACTTACATGTAGTACTCCATTTGGATTTAATTGTAAATGCATGGTATAGAGTAGATTAAAGTATCCTATAGGCTTACTCGTGAGATTAAATGTACCAGCTGTTTAAATGTACTTTTGAATGTTCTTGTGAGAGCATTGATATGAAATCTTCAAAATTTGAAAGCTTAGAATTTAATATCATATGGCTCTTATTAGATGTGATTGCAAAATTAAATATCATTTTGCAACAATAAAGAAAAGTTAGCAGTTCCAGGAAAAGTAACACCATTGCTCTTAAAGTGAAACAGTCATCCTTTGTTTTTTTCTAAGTTTTGTTTTATTCCAATGTCTATTTAATTTAAATGTAAGAATTTCACAAAATGTAATCACGATTTCTGTTTTTTTGTCAAAGTGCATGAATTACTCCTGTACATCAGTTCCAGTCAATGCTATTTCCATAATGTGAACAGCAATGTGTCAAGTCTGTCATCTGTTTGATAAAAGTGTGAATTTGTCCAGCATGCCAATTTATATATTGATGTTGTCGTCGTACAGATCATTGTTCTCATATGAACTTCAAACAGCTTTCGCAAATACGTGTTGCTCCCTGTTTGGCACATTGCATTTTGATATATTCCATATATTTCCCTCTCCCATTGTAATGTTGATACCATGTTAAATTTTGTATGTTGTTGTTTGTATTTCTCTCTCTCTCTCCCTCTCTCTCTTCCTTTGTCTTTCTTTATACTTCTCTTTTTCATTCATTTATGGATGATTTGGTTTGATATGTAGTCGAAAGACAAGAAGAAGGTAAGTGGTGTCGTATTCAATCGTGATTGTTTTTATCGCCACATGGCGAGCATGCCATATTGCAACCGGCTTCAATTAACTCATTTTCTGAATCACCCCTATCTCACAGCCTTTATTTTTGTGTTCCAAGCTTAGCATTCCAGCTTTTCCACTCATTTATATACCATCAAATTTCATTGTAATGAAGCCCACATCCCAAATTCACTTCATCAAAGCGATTCTAAACAATCCCTGGATAAAACCATATATACGTTTACACGTAGCTACACCTTACATGTATTATCACCTACAGATTGCATGCATTTAATTACTGGGGGAACAAGGACATTTTTATTCACTGTTTCATGTAAAGCACTTTGCTACAATGGGATTTTTCTACATCTAGATATAGGTTTATGTATGCAAAGAATTTTTCTGTGTGCAGTTCCAAGCAGATTCTTTTTCTTATGTATTTTTAGTCTATTTTTGGAGTTGGATTTTTTTCTCTCCAATCTTTGACACAAAAGTATCGTGATCTTCTCAAATTTCTTTCTGATCTATGACGTGATATTCAAGTTGCTGTGAATTTTAATTAGATGTGCTGTAACTGAAATATACATATACCAACAACAAATAGATGTATACAGTACCAATGACGCATACGCAAACAAATCTACTAAACATTTATGCAAAGTTTTGCATTTTCTTTATTCTAATGTGCTTACAAGCATTTTCTCTTAAGTTTTACTACAAGTGCATCTATCTACATCCAATTACATGTAAACTTTTGACCTCTTTGATATTGAAATTTTACACTGAGTAACTTAATATTTTAAAATTATTTGATGTAACATCAGATGATATTTTGTTCATTGGTAATAGTAGAGTAAAGAGACAAATACTATGTCTCTTATAAGGAAACACAAGAGTTATCTTGATACAGGTATATTATTGTGAAAACAAAAAGGAGTGACTAAAAGGAGTGACTAAAACACTGCCAGTTGCAAAACTCAAATTTGAAAAGAATAATGACTTTGATTTTGCTCCTGATGAATATTTTGCCACCATGCTTTTAGGAAAACATTTGAAGAAAGTTTTAAATTATGATATTTTAAAACAATATTTTAGCCCTTTTACCTCATTGGGTAATTCCCTGCAACACCCTTTTAAAACCCTGTGTAAGCCTTTTGGGTTTATGAGATGAGGAATCATTATCTTGAATGTACTTGTAAAGATTAGATCATCGCACGAGTTCTTGACTTCATGTGTACCTCTGTGTCACCAAACCATACCAGAAAGAAGAAGAAGAACAAAAATCATCACCCCCATTACCCCAAATTTGTTGGCTTGGAGTCGGTGTAGAGTCGGTTTAGCGGTGTGACTCGGGTATTAGATATTAAGCCATTTAACTATTTAATCTGATCATGTTTTATACTTTGTCTCATTCTTGATGCATACACAAGGATGCACATGTCACCTGTTTTAGTTTTATTGTAAGTTCCAAGAAAGTGACACCTTTCGTACGACGGGCACGATCTGGATCGATCCATATTGTTTTATTAGATTGGTTATCAAAGCTTTAGTACAATGTTCATGTACTATACATGACTGCTTTGTGATAAAAGGTCCAAACTCCAAAGTATGCATACAAATACATGAATGATCTTTCAAAGTTAAATTACATGCGTAATTGCCCGCATTCACATTTCGATGTTCATAAATAAATGAGGAATCTACTTACAAATCTAATCCACTGTTCAGTTCTGGCTGTATTGCTCATAACATCGTCTGTTGAAAGCCAGAAGGGTGTTAACTATGTGTAGATGTGTATAAGTTTAAACCCCTCTGGCTCTGAGCAGACTATGTACCGTCCATGTGTCTTAGGTTGATCCAGATCGTTGTAGAGAAATATCTGTGTCATTTAGATATTATTCCAAAACATTCTATTTAACCCAGTGATATTCAGTAGATATTAAAGTTTCTTGTAGATGATTGGTTAGATGTGTATTTCATACATGTTGTGTAGTGTAGAGATTTCTCTTGTTGAAGCTTCATTGAAGAAAATAGAATTTACTGTAAATTTTGACATTAAAATCACTCGGAAATTAATATCAATAGTGCTTGTTACATGTACACAATGAATTACAGGGGCTATACACTACATGTATATTTCAAACTGTTTCCATATCCTGCTATTCAAGACTTTCTGCATAGTTTTGCTTATTTCTAAAAGGAATATACTTGTGGGGGTACCAGGGGTAACTATAGAATAATTTCATGGTAGTTGTGTGTCTGTTAAGTAAATTCTCTCTCTAGATATTCTTTGAGCTCCAGAAGTTTCTGATTGCCGCATACAATTTCTGAAAATCAGTACAGATTCAGAGATGTTTCTAAACTTTGCTCTACGCTTCGTAGTTATGGCAGTCATAGAAGGGTTTTAAGAGTGGAAAATATGTTATTTACTGATTTTTCAGCTTCTTTTTAATGTGTAGAGAAATAAATGTGGAGCAATAGGCCATTTTCATAATGCAATCAAATTTTATGCACAAATCTACAATGTATGTAATGGTCTTTCTAAGTTTCTATATCAAAACAATTTGCTTTAGTGTATATCCTATCTTTTTCCTAAACTTCTTGCTTTATAGATGACTACATGTAAATACTTTTCAAGCTTTATGTAGAAGGATTGTGTGGTTTCTTTTCCTGTCAAAAAAAAATATTATGAGGAGCTACTTTTTCATATTGAAGTGTGGAAGGTAATTAAGTTGTGGTAATGATGGTACAATGTAATTCATTTGTAATGCCAGCAGAGCTCCCCGAGGCCCTAATATACAATGGGTATTAGTAAAATTTTGCATAGTATTTTGATGGCAAATTATTATTTCTGAATAAATGAAAATCGAAGCTGACTAAAGCTAGAACAGCTTCATTAGTGCTTTTGGGTAATGCGGCTTTCAGCTATATTGTTTTTTTATGCCTCCGTTACGAAGTAGCCGGAGGCATTATGTTTTCGGGTTGTCCGTCCGTCCGTACGTCCGTACGTCTGTCCGTACGTCCCGTTCTCGTGATCGCGTTATCTGAAGAACCGATTGATGGAATCCTGCCAAACTTTGGCCATGTATGTATCTTGCAGAGCCGATAAACTGAGTAGATTTTGGGGTCACAAGGTCAAAGGTCACAGGGCTCATTATGTATGCAAAAACAGCTTGTGATCGCGTTATCTGAAGAACCGATTGATGGATTCCTGCCAAACTTAGGTCATGTATGTATCTTGCAGAGCCGATGAACTGATTAGATTTTGGGGTCACGAGGTCAAAGGTCACAGGGCTCATTATGTATGCCAAAACAGCTCGTGATCGCGTTATCTGAAGAACCGATTGATGGATTCCTGCCAAACTTTGGTCATGTATGTATCTTGCAGAGCCGATGAACTGAGTAGATTTTGGGGTCACGAGGTCAAAGGTCAAAGGTCACAGGGCTTATTATGTATGCGAAAACAGCTTGTGATCGCGTTATCTGAAGAACCGATTGATGGATTCCTGCCAAACTTTGGTCATGTATTTATCTTGCAGAGCCAATGAACTGATTAGAGTTTGGGGTCATGAGGTCAAAGGTCATGGGCTCAAAGGTCATGGGCTCATTATGTATGCAAAAATAGCTTGTGAACGCATTCTCATTAGAACTGACAGATGGATTACTATTTAACTCAGGACATCTTGCAGAGCCAATGTACTGAGTATATTTTAGGGTCATGAGGTCAAAGTTCAAAGGGTCATATATGTATATGAGAAATTGCTTGTAATCACGATATTCTGAGAACCTGTTAATGGATTACAAATGAACTTGAATTTGAAAAATTTCTTCTGTTTTGGTTTGTAAAATTGCTCTATTACGGAGGCATCATTTTCGACTGCGCGCAGTCGAATTCCATCTAGTTTTCTTCTCCATTCTCATGGTCCAATGGCATTAACTAAGCGGAAAACCAAATAGAATATTAATTTTCATTGGAAATGCTACTATACACATTGTACTGTTACTACTGTACGTCATTACCATAACTCAAATTACCTGAAAACTCTCAACACTTGCTTAAGATTTGTATCTGTTTAATAGTTTTCCTTAGAATAACTACTATCTAGGTTGAGACATATTGATATTGTTTTGCTGTGCAATATACATTGTACGTCTTGAGAGGAGAAGAACTGAGCAGGCATTTTATGAAAATAATTTCTATGAAATACAAGGTATTGTTGTGGTGGTGTATATCAGCAGGGTTTTAGGTATTGTGGCTCGTGTCTTTTCACAGCAGTAGTAGTAAAAATATTATTAAATGTAGATCCTAAGCTTCATACACTTTATGAAGAAAGTATACATGTAGAAAGTTTTGCTTAGAAAATCTGAATTCGGATAGTACTAGTTTAGTTAAAATCTTGAACATCAAATAATGTTGTTTGTTTGTTTGTTTGTTGTTTGTTGTTGTTGTTGTTGTTGTTGTTGTTTTTTTTTTTTGGGGGGGGGGTTAAAATCATACAAAGCTGAAGTAGTATGAAAAACAATGATGCATTGCATAATTGCTGATAGCCAGAAGGACATTACAATTATTTATAAAATACATACTAGAGCCCTGTTTCATGAAACTTGTTATCAATAACAAATGCTAAATTTCTATGAAAAAATTGGTCTCATCCAAACAAATGTCACAATTTCAGTGGCTTATAACAGTTATTGTAACTTGTTATTGATAATACATTTTATGAAACAGGGCTTAGATGATTTGTAGTAATCTTGTATGTTGACTTTGTTGCTACATTTATAGTTAATAATGATTTATACATGTATACAGTCATCACTTAAACTTTCATCATTTTTTTTCTCAATGAATGGCATGTCATGACTCCAGCATTATCCCACATTAATGCATCAGGTAAAACCAAATATTATAAAAAGAGTATCGTCATGAATATTATAAATCAATGTCGTCACCCGAGATCCTGCCCTTACTCCATCTAAAAAAACACCCATGTGCATTATGGCCAGTATGTTTTGCATGTTGAAATTGATGCTATAATAAATATGTATAACACTAGGTTCCTTAGGTGTGATGACTGTATCCTAGAGCATTATAACTGCATGGAATTGGAGCATGTCCCTTTAATTACAATTTCGTTTTAATGTCTTTATGGTAAATAGAAGTGCTGAAAAGTTTAAGCTTATTGCAAGATGGTGTCTTTGGTGAGTGTAGCCCACAGAAGGCTCATTGGGAATGTGACCTGTCTAATAGTGGCCACCTGTATATAGTGGTCTCGTATCATCTCCCTCTGGCGACCTGACATTTTCTCCAGCGACATTTCCTCTGAACGTTATTTTGTCAAAGATACAGGGTTAGGGCGTTGGATGCAATTGGATTTAGGTTATGTTCAGCTCTTTATCGAATTCAAACCTAAGGCTGCTGCATTGTTACAAGTTTTATAGTTGTACGCTGTACATGTATGTGTGACAACAGTCAACCTTGGCAGTCCGGTGCTTGTTCAATTAGTTGAGCAAAGCCAGGAAAGAGTTATGTTTGGGGGCTAAGGTTAGTATTTGGTCCAGGGTCAAAGTTAGGAAGTGAACAAAATTTGATCTTTGAGGAATTGTTGCTGGGGCATGTGTCATAGAACCTTTCCTCCAGGAGGAAACGTGTGTTGTAGAACCTGTCTAGTAAGGCCACCTGTCTACAATGGCCACTTATATTATCCCCGGTTCGCCTCTATAGACAGGTCTCTTTGTACATTATAGTGATGTATGTATCTTGAGAAATGATGTACTATGTAATTGTTGTTAAATATTTTCCAGTTCAAACGTAATCTACTTGATTTTGTTCTATTTGTGTCTTCAAATACTCTGTTAAAATACAATGAGGTAGCTTTATGGCATAGTATTTGTAGTTTAGTAAAAAATTTGCTTATTAGGTGAAGAAGAAAAAAATTCTGCTAGTAGTTTAAAATTCCCTCTGCTTCTAAAGCTTTTTATGTGTTGTAGTTTAGGAAACTAAGACAGAATTACTTGATATTGTAGTTCATAAACGAGTAGTGTATCTTGAAATCTTTCTTTGGCTACGCCTCCATGTATATTAGGTTATGATAATATAGACGTAACCATTTCTTGGGCAAACAGTAATTTTACTCTTGTCCTACATACAAATTCCCACGTCAGTAAAACATGACATCAAAAGAAACACACAGAAATGACAGAATGCATGTATATGCTGGAATTCACAATTCTAACATATGCAGTATACTAGAAAGCTTGCTATGAAAGTAGGATTTGTCTTGTTTCAATGAAAACTGGTGTGTAGTGTATTTTTGACAAAATGTTTTCTTGCCCAATTGAAATTTTTGGTTTGCTATAGAATCCAAGAAAGTTTGTAGCGTCTTGGATATAAACATTTGAATAGGGCAGTGCTGTGCAGTGTATTCACATTTGATGTGCTGAAAACTGCTCTTAATTTTCTCTGTATACCGTATTACTAAAAACAGACAAATCTTTGGGCATATACATGCACCATCACAATTGAATTCTTTGCTATTCATAATGCCTTTTGAAAAATGGTTTCTATTAAAGTTAAGTATAAGTAATCCCTGTACATGTCTGGGTTATTATCAGTCATGTACTTCATATGTGTTATTAAAAAAAAAAAACAGTGTTTTCCTTTTGCAAGCATCTTTCTAAATTTGTTTAAAATAATTTTCTCCTGCGATGTATTATTATTTTTTCTGTCATAGAAATCCTCTAAATGTAAACCTTCCTGTCCACGCTTAAATGGCATCACCAAACAACCTTTTTAATATTTTGCTCCCATTTTATTTTGTGAGTCTTGTGAAGAGACTGATTTATTTTGCTTCCATTATACAAGTACCTTTAGCTTTATGCTGTAAATGCACGTTATAAATTCTTACTAATGGTACATAATTTCAATATTGAAAGACAGATCAAATGAATTGTATGAAGTGACTGTTTGAATAATACTGAGTAAATTACTTGTAAAAAATTACTTGTAACTGGAAAAACATTATAGAGAGAAAACTTATTGATATTTTCTTTTAGTGCAGATTCAAACTGACATAATTTAAATGATGGATTCGAACAAAAATAAGTTGGAATAAAAATTAAAAAAAGAATACTTCCCTAAAGCACAAGTACATGTAATTTGTCTATTCATGTATGTTTATGTATGTGGATAATACATTAATTTAACTTCTATAAAAAAAGTTTAAAAAATAATTGTAACATATTCCAAATTGTATTTGAACTCGTCAAGCAGTATGTATTGAATTGTGGATGAAATAGATTTAGGAATTTTAAACATGCTGGAAATGCATTTTTGTCCTTGCTGTTCAAAGTGTAACAAATTGTTTTTTTCCATCTCTCTTTATATGAATACAGAAAAAGTTGAAGTTGGCCAAGGAACTGTCCGATCTAGTGACCCTCGCCAGTGTCCACTATGGTTCTTTCCCTGGATCAAAGGAGAAATGTAAGTAAACTTGACACCAAAGTGTACCAATCACATATACAAATTGTACAGCTAGACAGGATAAAACCACCCTAAAGAAACTTAATCTACAATTTGATGAGTTAACGGTTAAGGAGTATTAAGAAAATAAAGGAGAACATAAATGTGAGATACGAAACCCAAGTCAGACGTGGGTTTTGTACCGGTGCGTCGACTACCGGTAGTCTTCTCACGAGTTGCTCATGAGTTTTTTGACATTTTATTTGAACTTTCAGTATATCTGTATGAAAGTAATATTTGAAGCTTGTATTAAAAGCAACCTGAAACCCCAAACACCCAGAGCAACATATTTTATGGTGATTGGTATATGTATATAATAAGCTCTCTCTCTCTCTGTAGTTCGATTCATTGAAAATGTTGTAGCCTGGATTCTAAGCTCTTAAGTTTCCATAAGACCAAGGACCTGTTTCACAAAGCCTTTTTTCAATGACGAATGACAAAAGTCAGCAACGAATCTGCTGATAACCAATCAGAAGCAAGGATTTCACTAGCTTATAATAAAACTGTCACATTTGTCACTGATGAAAAGTTTTGTGAAATGGGGCCCAGATCATATCTGCATATTGTATACTTTTGGATTGTTGATTTAGAAATATTTCTTTTTGAACAAATTTATACAGACAAGTGCCACCAGATGTCTTCCTTCGGAGAGGCTAAAGCCTTTGGTCTGGCCGAGGAGAAGCCAGGGGATTACGTGGAGCACAACAAGATCTTCCTGAGTAGGATCTACCCGGGCGGACTCAGAACCAACTCCTCCAACTATAGCCCAGTACCCATGTGGGATGTGGGTGCTCAGATTGGTAAGGAAAATAATAATCATAATAATAATAATAATAACGTAAACTTATAAAATGCACATATCCATTCTAAAAGACTGCTCAAGGCGCTCTGTACAGTATCAAAACAATTATACAATAGTAAAACTACGACATAAACAATTGTTGCTGAAGTTTCTTCTTAAATATTTCAATTGATGATGATTTTCTTATTTGTAATAGTGTTCCATAATTTGGGTGCAATGTTAGCAAATGAATGATAAACTACATGTAGTAGTAGTAGTATTTATTTTTAGTTCCATGTATTGCGTTCTTGTACATGTATATGAATATTAAACACACATCACATATAGAACAATCTCTCTCTACGTTTTCTAAGAATTTAGAAATCACCACACTCCTGTGGTACTTGTAAGATACTCAAACATTTAAGGAATGAATTCCTGTGAGATGTCTATTTTGTATAACAACATGCAAGATCGCAACTTACAATGAAGAGTTTACTCAGGGAAGGTAAACTCTAAAGTAGTGATGACCAAGCAAACAATGTTGAAATATTTCTAAACATTGAACTTTATAGATACCGGTATAAATAATCACAGCTATTTTAGTCAATGTGTAATTGGCCTCAAAACAATTTTGTTAAAGGATGTAATTTTTTATTTTGATATGCCAAATAATCATTTGATATGCTTAACAATCATTTGAAACTCTCCCATTTATTTCTATCTGATCATATGAAAATCAAAGGACAGTTCGTCAATCACAGTTCTTCTCACTTTAATGTTTTGTTTACAGTCAGCTAGTAGCTTTGAGACTTAAGTTATTGTATTTTCTTTTCTGATTTTTGTTTCAGTTGCTTTGAACTTCCAGACACCATGTGAAGAAATGGATCTCAATCAAGGAAAGTTCCTCCAGAATGGCAAGTCTGGGTTCATCCTGAAACCAGTCTTCTGTAGAAAACGTAAGTGGTCGCTTGGGTCAAAGTTGATTTGTTATGATGTGATGTGATTATAAATGATAACTTGCCATTTGATTTGGAAATGTAAATACGATGGGATGCTGAATTTTTGACACAACTTGAAAGGTTTCAGAGTCGGCAAATGAATGATTGAATTACCTCTGGTAAGACTTCTGGTTAGCTAAGAAGGACTGTGGTAAATAAAAAAAAACTAACCAAACAGTTTGAAAATTGCTGCTAGGAAATCTCACTCTTCCAATAGCAAATCCTTTAAAAAGTTTTCATGAAAAAAGGATTGGTAACTTAATGAAAATGTTCTTGTTTGTATGTAGTGATGTTTTGAATTATGTGAAACATTTAAAAATTGAACTGATTTTATAGTAAACTCTCACATGCCACTCGCTACATTATTTATCATTCATTCCATACTCTATTGAATGCTGAAAAGAATTTCATTGAAACTCTTGGAAAGGAACATCCACCTTGTTATGTTTTTCCCTATGAATATGTTCATTTTTGTATCATTTCTATCTTTCAGCCAACATGCAGTTCAACCCACTCAAGCCAGGAGATCAATACACACAGCATGTAACACTCACTGTAAGTCAACTGCAGAGGATAATTAATTAATATAGCAAATATGAAACAAAGCAACAAGGAAATTTAATGATTCAATACATTATTTTTTAAAAAGAAGCAAGGAAACATATTTTACTGAGGCCTTTTTAATCTGAAATTTGTATTTATTGAATATAGGCATCATGTCTAAGTTTAAAGAGATCTCCTTATTTTCTACTTATTTTGTCTCTCTCCCGCTGCCTCTGTCGGTCTCTCTCTCTCTCTCTCTCTCTCTCTCTCTCTCTCTCTCTCTTTCTCACTCACTCTATATCCTTCTCTGGAACCCTCTCCCCATCTCTCTTTCATCCATCATTTGAAGAAAAAAAACACCTTTATCTCCCTCTTTGAACATAACAATAATTTAATGAAAATATCAATATTTCACAATCCCCATCCCCCTTTCTGTTGTTTTTTGTAATCTCTTCCTTGGAATCATGTTTCTTAATTATGTCTGTCCCTCTCTCTCTCTTTCTTTCTCTCCTCTCTCTCTTTCTTTCTCTTTTTCTTTCTCTTCTCTCTCTTTCTTTCTCTCCTTTGTCTTTCTTTTTTCCTCTCTCTTTCTTCCCCTCGTCTCTCTGTTTCCTCCCTTTATGCTCTCTCTCTTTCTCTCATCCACACTCTACTACCGTAGTCGAGTGGTCTAACAGAGCTGCCAACTAGTACGGATTTCCCGTAATTGGTACGGAAATTAACGACCATTACGGAATGTTGTTTAAAATTACGGATTTAATTTTTTTTTTTTTTTTTTTTTTTTTTTTTTTAAATAATTTTTTTATATATTTTTTTTCCCCCCCATTTTTCCTGGAAGACTGTGTTGTAATGATAAGAAACTCATTATTTAACAACTTTGTGTGAGTAAAATCACCAAAAATTTCAGATAATCATGTGTCTGTGCAATGTTGGCGTGCCGTTTTTATTAGAGTCATAGCGCCGCATAGGAAATTACTGATTTATACCCAAAATTACTGATTTTGAGCCTTGTGATTACTGATTTTCTGTTCTGGAGGTTGGCAGCTCTGGTCTAAGCACTTGACTTGAAATTCAAAGGTCGTGGTTCGATCCCCGACACGGCACTAATGTCCTTTGGCCCACAAAGGCATTAATCTCTAATCGCCACACTCGACCCAGGTGAGGTAAATGGGTACCTGGAAGTAATTAATTCCTTTAAATGCTAGAGCGCTGTAATGGCAGCTAGGCTACAGCCGGGTAATAATAAATGCACCTCGGAATATAATTTTTAGACAGACAGCGCTATAGAAATGCCTATTATTATTATTATTATTATTATTATTATCTGCTTCCTGTCCCTTCCTCAACTGAATATTAACCTTTGACCCCTATATCTCTTTCTTCCCTGCATCCATTCCCCACAGGTGATCAGTGGTCAGCAGCTCCCCAAACCATCCGGTAGTAAAGAGGTCATTGACCCCTACGTCAAGGTCTACGTGCTAGGAGGAGGATCCAAGCAAGAGTTCAAGACAGAGGTCGTCGAGAACAATGGTAAGAAACCAAATATGTTATAAATTATTGTTAGTGGCCCCCTCTCCAGAAAGGCCACCTGTCTTCAGTGGTCATGCATTTTGTCTCCCTCAAGCTTCATGGAAATGCTATGTTGGGCTCAGTGCTATCGATTAGGATTAGGAGAGTTTGGCCAACCCGGGTCGATTTGGGCACAATATGGCGAATACTGTTTTGTTAGGCAAGCACAAAACAAAAGAATATACAAGTACATCATGCTGTGACCACCTAGAACCAAGTTGGCCAAACTCTGTGTACAGATGGCTTTGGTTAGGCTCTATTTTATGCTTAGAATTCCAGCCAGGACTCATGTACATTCTTACTTATTAATGGGTTTGTATAATATTCAGGTATAGGTGTAGGGCATGTTTCTGAAGGTCATTTGGAAATGCATCTGAAATTACCCTTGCCTCTGGCCGCTAGTGCTACTAGATACTTACTTGATATGGATGAAAGAGGCTACTGTTGAAAAATGCCTTGTTTAAAAATTGCTGGAATATGTAGTAGACAGGGATTTGAACCCCAAACCTCACAATAAAAAAATCAAGTGAGTAGATCACTCTACAACGTTGCCTCTCCCTAACCCTAACCCTAACCCTAGCCCTAGCCCTAGGCCCTAGGCCCTAGCCTTATCATAATACCATATTTCCATTCTGTGTCTTCCTCCTTGCAGGCTTCAGTCCCACATGGAACCAGGAGTTCAGCTTTGAAGTCAAGGTGCCCGAGCTAGCCTTGATCAGGCTTGTGGTCCAGGACTACGACATGGCATCCTCCAACGAGTTCATCGGCCAGTACACCTTCCCGGTGGCCTCCATGCAACTTGGTGAGTCTTCCTCAAAATTGACAAAAACATGACATTTGAGTCACATTCTGGATGCAAAAGTCCTTTAAATGTCCTTCTAGTGATGATGTCATGTGGAAATGGTGGAGGGTGATCTTATAGTTGTTTCAAGTATGACACAAGTTTTCAGCCATCTATTTCAGTAAAAAATGAAAACTCTTTTCATATGACAAACTGTCTAGTGAAGGTTATTTTTGTATTTTCACCCAAAGTTTATTCATGAAATGTATTCTAAAAGTAGAGAAAATTTGTCTCTTTTTTCCACACTTAATACTATTTTTGCCCAAACTTTTCAATTTGTTAAAAAAGTTTGTGTTGTGAACTAATGGATGGATCACATGGTTCATGGTTCAAGTCCTGCCATGACACTACTTACCTTTGGCAAGACATTAATCTACATTTGCCGCTCTCCACCCAGGTGTACTAAATAGGTCCCTGGTAGGCATTTATCCCTTGAGTGCTTTGAGCGCCCTAGGGCAGGTGGGTTAAAGCCACAGTAATAATACTACTTTGTAGGTACCTTGAACTGAGCATCCCCCTGTGATGGATATGTGTGCTATTATGAGGCTATTATTATTATTATTATGATTTATGGACTATTTCAGTCACTTCCACTTCTTCACTCAAAGTGTTAAATTTTACCTTTAACAAATTAAAATGAAATTCCATATTAAAAGCTATTAACTACCATGCTCTGCAAATCTTCATAGGTTACAAATATGTTTAAAATTGATGGCAAAATATTTAAAAATCATATTACCTTTCATCTAAGGAGATACATGTATTACATTGATTGAATTTCTTTTATGTTTTTTCTTTCCAGGCTACCATCATGTCCCTATACTGGGTGAGAAGGGCGATAACCTCCTGCCAGCCAGTCTCTTCATCCACACCATGGTCAATGCATCATAGGTCAAAGGTGAAAGGTCATAGGTCAAATAGTCAAAAGAATTTGGAACTTCCACCTCCATCCAACAACAAAAAAAGTTCTGTTTTATAATGTTATTTACAAGACCGCTTTCTCTGTTCTATTAAGTGATGCATGATAATGAAGGATCAAATCCTGTCTGGTAATTCTTTGTTGAAAAAATGGAAAGGTCAGTAAATTCATTTTAAGGAAAAATATTGATATATAAACCCACTGGTTATATCATGCATCAATGTCTGGCCTCTATAGATTAGCATACATGTATGACATTATGTCATGTCAAAGGTCACAGTCAATCAGCATTCCGCTATGTAAATAATGCAACTATACTTAAGATTTTAAGGTCTTCAAATTTGAACTGCCATTTCTTATCATGTTTTCAATTTTATAGTCTATCTGAATTTTTTAGGGATGTATACTTAATATATGAAATGCACTTGCAAGCAGAAAGCAAGGATTTTAAAGGAATATAGTTGAAATTGAAAATGCACAAGCAAAAAGCGAAACTTTTTTTAAAGGCATGTTAAAAATCTGTTATTGATTTTATGCATGTTTCAAGGCTATGTCTTTCACTTTTTAAAACATTTTATGAAATCTTCATGTTAATAACTTTTTAGAAAATATACCACAATATATCATGAATCAAATTTTTAGAAGCGGAACTCAATGGTTAGAATTCTGGTAAAATAAATTGTATTGAGAAATAGGTATGATAGTCTAAAAATTTGAATAGTTATCATGACTTCAAATTTTCTATGAAAAATTTCAGGATGTTTCTCTGTTTAACGTGAGTGCAATGTTATTGTTATAGTTATAAGTTGCAAATGAGACAATTCAACTCTTTGGTAGCGTAGAATTATTTCACATGAGCTTGAAAAATTATTTTGATATTCGTCACGTGTATATACATGTATGAGATTGGCTAGGATTGTTGGGGGCATGCATATATATTTTGGGTTGGAACAAAGTCAATGTAGATTTGAATGTTGTATTAAATCAAGAAAGCCAGCAAATTTGGTAAAAAGTATGTACATAATGATTAATGACAGTATTTGGAAAGTTTTATCATCATTTTTAATGTCAAGTGTCACCGTCGATCTCTTTGTTTTGCGTTTTTCTATGAAGAGCTTTTATCTCATCAACATTTTTAAATTTTTGATTCAATAATTGTCTTTCATTTCAAACAGTTAAAGGAGAAAATGTTGGACCAAACTTTGATTATACACTGTACCTCATGAATCTATGTTCCAATTTAATTTTATATTTTGCTACCAACATTCAGCCATTGAAAAAAAAGGATCATTCCATAAGTTTTCCTCAATTTAACCGTAATGATGGAATATAGAGAGCAGAAGTTTTACTCATAGAGGAACATGATTTTTTTCTTCCCCTTCATAATCTCAAATCAAAAGTCTTCCAGAATTTGCTGCAAAAATCAAGAATAGTAGTTTTGCTAGCAATTTTTCCATTGAAATGGGTAGGTTAAAAGGAGTGAAATAAAAAATCTCAATAATGTTCAATTATTTACTTTCAAATTTGCCAGGCAGGAAAGAGGATCAATTTTATACAGTAAAAAGCTCATTATTTTAGCATTTGTGAATATGTAAGCTATATATGTGGATAGTTCTCTTAAATTTATTCTATTTGAAGATGATATAGTTGATTGTAGGGGCATTAGAAAGATTTTATAGTTTTTAACAGCAATGATTCATGATAGATGTTATTAATTTCAATGGTTTTATATTTATAACGAATGAAATACAATGTGGAAGTCTGTACCTCCCGGTCGGCAGTTTACTCTTAACTGATGCATGGATAAGGTTTAAAGCCCTATATAATAAATCATAATATTTACCTATTCTCACCTATTCTATGCATGTAAATTATGCAATATGTATCTGTATTTGAATAATGATATCATGTGCAGTTCTATCTTACATGAACATTGTACATAAATGCGATACGTTTGTTAGAGCTCGATCATTCTGGTAAAGGAATAGTTTGATATGAAAGCGTTTAAAGTAATATGAAATACATTAATCTATATTTTAAAGTTTTGTTTCAAATGGATAATTCCGTAGGGACTTCACAGGGTTTTTCCATTTGTATGCATTTCTTATGTTTTAAAAAATATTCTTTATACCTGATTACATACTTGTACTGTTTGACTCTTTTTGGTTTATAAAAAGACAGGATGAGAATTAGTAAGCAAAAGAAGAAAAACTTTCACAAAGAGGCAATTGGTTTAGTACGATATGGATCTAAAAAACATTTAAAAGTTTTTTTTAAAGACGTCATAGCCTTTTTATTCATCTTGCAAAATTTACAAAACTTGGATCCCAGTGCGCAAGGTGAACGCTGTACAAAACCGAATAATTTGTGCCTGGAAATCATGCTTTTTCAATCAGTATTCACTTCATATGAAACTTAGAATACATGCTGCCAATTAATGTTCTATTTGAAATAATGTCAATAGTGTTTGTTCTGTCTACAACTCAGTGCGACCTGTCATTTGATTTAATTAATGATCAAAACTTATATGAAATAAGATTCATGATTAATGATGTGATATTAAACAAAGTACATGTAAGATCCAATTAAATTGATGCCTGTCTTTTATGTTTTTGTGAGAAATAATTTAAGAAAGTCAGGATGGATGATAAAACACATTAATAAGCCAGTTGATAGTTTCATGTAGCACATTTGTATCAAAATGATCTCAAAGATGTTTGAAGCATGGAAATGTCAAATTTGTCATTTTAGAATCAATCTAAAAGCGATCGTCTGAAATATATTTTTGCCATATCGGTAGAGAGTTACAACACGTGAAAGCAGATCTTTCAGTTTCTATGAAAAAGGGGCAAAGATAAAAACAACCCCCCAAAACCCACCAAAATAACTGGTAGTTATTAATTAACCCACACCTCCTTTTGGTTTATGATTCTGTAGTAACTATCAAATTTTGATGGAGAACATTTGATAATTTTGATCCAAAATGATCATTTGAATACATTATTCACCTAAAGGTGAGACGTTGATGTTAAAAAAGGTTACAAAAACAAAACTATTTAAAAAGTACATTTCTCAAATGAAGTTGTCGTTTTCCTGCGTTCATCTAAACCAATTATGTTTCATGATCGTGTGTCTGTTTTTCGAATGTGCTCAAAATGTATGAACTGGCTTATTACTGCAGGAGAAGAGAGAGGGAGAGGAAGAGAGAGGGAGAGGAAGGGAGGGAGAGGAAGAGAGAGAGAGAGCAAGAAATATCAGACGCAATAAAAAATTAACCCAACACAGATTGATTGTATAACAACTCCTGTACATATAACTTTTATTGTGCAATATATGTACAGATATTATGTGACAAAAAACAAACAACACAAACCTCGGTATGTATAAATTCTCTCTCTGGAAGTACATTATGGTGGCTTTAAAACAAAAATCATCCCACGTTAGATGTAGGTACTGAACATCGATGTACGTACACAAACTTGCAGCCACATTTTATAATTTCTTAAATATGAACAGAGTTGCACCCTGTGAAGTTTTAAAATCAGAATTCATGGAGAAATATTTCATGTTTTGTGATTCTACAACTTCTAGGATTCATCCAAACCTTTCTTGTTTAGTTCCTAATGGAACATTGAGAAGTATCTCTCTACAAGAAGAAAACAAAGGATTTGTAATATAGTTGAGATCTAAGATTGTACTTTGATACACAATGATTTTATTTTGGCATGCCCTAATATCAATTTGGAAATTGAAGGTTACCAAATTTAGAAATTAGATAAGAAAAATAAGCTAATAGTGAGGTGTGGGTATCATGCAAGAATACTTTCCAAGAGAAATATATTTTCATAATTTGTTTCCAAAAGACTTTCAAATTCATTTTTAAATCTAATTTGCAATTCCAAATAACAAGGGCTAAAATGGAACATAAAATTCATTATTCAATTCCGTTTAAACTAGGAAAAAAATCACAACTTAAAGAAAAGAAGATATAAAACTACATGAACTATTTCCTCGTACTGAGAATTTAGACCTGATAACTGTTCTTTTTAATATTTCAAAGATTTACAAAATCTGAAGAAAAAAATATGCATTCTAGGTAAGAGATACAACATCACACAAATTTCAGCCAATGTGTGAAATGTATTCATTCACTTTAATGCAAGCTTATAAATACGTAAGCATCGTTGATCATGATACGATCCGACTATAACGGATATTTTCCATATACACTTGAGCCAAAGTTATTGGGTTTGCTGCTTACTTTATAGTTGGTAAACCCAATTGTGCTGCTAAAGTCTGGTAGATATGGAATGTTATCAACATTTTATCAGATATCATAATCATATAGCTGATTTTGATAATTGCATGACTTGTACGGTACTTGTGTGTTGTGATGTGAAAGAAATAAAGCAATAAAAACAAAGATAAAACACAGCAGATATATTATAGTGAAAATTACTCAAAAATCTTCACACATTGTTTAATAACCCATTCGATGTGATCAAATTTTGATAGATAGTCAAACCTGCTTTAGCAACCACCTGTATAGAAAGACCATCATTCTATATTAAAGACCACAATTTTGTCTCCCTTGAAACGTGTTAAAGTAAAGTTAACCTGTCTATAAAGACTACCTGCCTCTAAAGACTGCTTTTTGTGTCTCTCTTGGGCGGTCTCCCTATATAAGTTCGACTTTACCACAAACCTCCCTTTGTGGCTTGGACTCCAGCCTAGTTTCCAACAGATTAAAGACAAATCATACATTCTAAAATGTATCAATATTTAATAGAAGAAAAGAGAGAAACACCAGGGAAACGGTCCGACTATATAACATACATGCAACATGTATGTACTACTGCAATGTATTAAACAGAAGCTTCGAAAAAAGACAAAACAATTTGAACCATTCTAGCTTTACAGCAGAATTACGAGAATGGAGTGACATAGCAATGTTGACTTGATTCTACATTAATTCACTCAATCTTTTGCATATCACAAAATATCAAACAATCACTTAACATTTATTCCATTTTCATATAACTTTGCATCGTATAAACAAGTCATGTACATGACTATAAGGCTGACTTTTTGAACGTTTTCTCTCGATAAAAAAACACTGCGTATATAACATATTTGGTTTTTATGATTATGTACAAAATCTTGAAAGAAAGCAAATCTGAATCAAAACAAAAATCATGATTACAAGGGGAAAAAGGAATACAAAAAAAAACCATTGCCAAATAAGTGGTAATTATTCTTCAAAAATGAGATTCATAGAAAGAAAAAAAAAATTGTTTGTAAATATGTGGTTCAATATGTTAATTAAACAGAATTTTGCCTCATGCTGGCAATTATTTGTGGCACAACTTGACTTTAAGCAAACTGATTATCAAGACATTTCCCTCACATATTCTCTAACAAATTCAATTCCCTATGCATGTCTTTGATATGCTACTTGATTGTATGTACTGACCAAGGTTGCCTCATGACTTTTCACATGTATATTCATTTTACAGTAACATTGTTGTTCGTAACATTGCATCCAGATTCCGTGAATAATGAAATTATAAAACCAAACATGGGATACTTTCATTCATTGAAAGTCATTGTAACAATCCCTTTAAAATAGTAATGGAAGCTTGACCATATCATTTCATATAATCAACTCTCTTGTAAATTAATTTCTAATTTTTTTATTAGAATACTTAAAAAGTAGAGCGTAATAATGTGTAATTATCAAAATGATTTAAAAACTGACCTTGAAAAAAAAAACTCCAAAAAAAAGAAAAGAACTATCCTAGATGGGCAAGACATGAACTGAACAGGTCTTGACATCGGCCAATTTATAACTACTCCAAAATTGACTGCAAGTTCTTAGGCACAATTATATTTAATATGAAGGAGCTATAGCATCTTCAACTAGATTGCAAACAAAAAGAAAAAAATATCATAGCAAACATTTCAGTAATAAAGCTTATAGTAGCCACTAGTCATGGCCTTAAGGATTATGATTGTGGAAATCTCAATTTTGGAGTGTTTCTATAAAAAAAAAAAAAAAGGGGGGGGGGGTAGAATAAAAGTTGTTGTCATTTTATAAATGGTCTAGGGAAAGGGAGGGAGGGAGGGTACTGACAAATGACACATCTGGATATGAAGGTCACTGTACTGTAGGTGAAGGGTCAGAGGGGAAAGGTCACTGTACTACATGTGAGGGGTCAAAGGTCGAAGGTCAGCATTTCAGACCAAACGAGTTGACTAAGAAGTCTGTGAGTATGTGGTAGAGATCTTGTTGCACCATGGGGTCTGCTAAGGCGTGGTTCTGGTCTGTATAATACTGTAACAAAGAATAAAATATCAAGTATTAATAACATGATACATTTGAATATTGGAAATACATGTGTCATATACATGTATAATCAAACAAAAGTTTACAAATGCAGCAATAGCAAACAAATTAACAACACGATATCAACATATCATGAGGTAGAATAAAAAAATATTGTATTAATTTCATTTCATTTTTTGCCCAGTGGAGTTAGACAGCTGCAGAATTTTCAATTTTTTTATCTGCATCCCCATGCCTCCCCTTGAAGATTATTTTGATGTTGCGACTTAAAAAAATAAAGAAGTGTGAAATCTACAACTGAAATTTCATGGCATAGGTATTACAATTTGTACAAGACTAATAAGTAATGAAAACTTTGGGCAGAGAACACCAAAAAAAATTTGCCATGCCTCCACCCTTTTGAATGGGTATATTTACACTTGAAAGTCATTATTTATCAATCAATTTATTACCCACATACCTGATGAGAATTATTACTCTTACAATTAACGAGCAAATTTATGTAGATGTACAGTTGTACATGTATCAACATATGTATAGTCAATATGTAATACATACGTGTGAGTGTGATCAAAATTTGAGAGTATTAATTATTGAAGTAAGCAAAAATCTGTGATGCAAAACTTTAACAAATCATCAAAAATCATATATTTTACCTGTACTTGATGCGATACGCCCTCCTGTACTAAAGCTTTCACCAAATTGGCTGAATTTTGGAAATGGACATTATCTAAAACACAGACAAAAGTAAACAATAATAACATCTTTAATGATGTACATTTAGACTAAAGTGATATCATGAAAAGGACTTTAAAAAGTTAAAGCCTGACAAAACGTAACCAACATAACATAGTTTTATAGTTAAACAGTGAGTCCCAGAAAAAATGAAACCAAGAATTGTCTATGTTTTATTATAACTTAATCACAATTATAATTAATAAATGACACATATTTGTAAAGCTTAGATACTCCTCTTTTATTTTCTGCAAATCATATGATGCATATTTAACGCATTAGTGATTAAAACAATTTGTAGAAAAGGGTACCAACAAGTCATTTGGGGAAGGGTATCTGAATTTCAAAGAGAAAATCACATTTCTAGAAAGTTCATGTTGTGCCCTCTCATACGACCACTCAATCAGCAAAAATGATCCAGGAATAAAAAAGTTCTGCTTGCATTTCCATAATTTTATTAAACAAATCCATTCCACTGGCTGTCTGACCTAACAACAAAGAAGACAAAACCCATGCATGGCTGATCATCAACGAAACAGAGTTTGTTGTTTGTTGTTTGTTGCTATGGCAGGCAGCCAGTGAAAACAAATTTGTTAAATGATATGCCATATCTTACCATCTGCTAATCCATGTACGAGGAGGTATTTTGTCTTGTGAAGCCCTGATGCAACCGCAGATATGTTGGAATTCTGAAATAGTAAGTAAATACAAAGAACAACACGGTCAAAACTTTGCTGGTACGATAGTGAAGCCAGGGACGTCACGTTATTCACAATTTTCATAAAATATACACCATTGTTTAAAGTGATTGGGTAACTTTGTCTCAGATTCTGAAACAAACTCCTGGATTTAGCTCATGCTGCAATGATAATTATAAATCTTTAGGTCAGTCAGAAACCCCATGACTTTTACAAGCCAATCGCCTGTCTGATTATCAAGACATTTATGATTGGAAATCTAAATCAAATTTTGCGTTTTTCTAATGGTTTTCATAACACTACAGTCTATTGGGGAAAACGAGTAACGGTATGGTAAAACCGGTTGCTCAAAGATTTTTACTTTTTTGAGGCACTAAATGATCATTTATCTCCAATATTACACCATGTCACAGACACTGATAACACATAGTGCCATGCATCTCAGATTTAATATTGTTAAATGATGCCTTTAATACAATCATCAACTAAGAAACTATCATTTGTAGAAAATATAAGGGAACAACATGAGACAAATCAAGAGGTGTACATGTATTTTATATTTATAATAATAATAATAATATTCCGCTTATATAGCGCTTAATACAAATGTCTCTATTAAAGAACTTAACAGAAATACTATTACCCCGGTCATTGGATTCAGTGCTTGCCTGCACACACTAGACTTCAGGCACAGACCCTAATTTGAAACTTTATCAACAAATCATTGTGCCTTGAGAGAAGTCTAGCCCAGCTACCTACTGGTTGTGTCAGGAGCAGCTACAGTACATGGCCTATGTTAGTCTTATTGTGCAGACTCACTTTTACGACTGACCAGGGTTTGTGCTTGCAGACTACCCACACACTGTGTGCACAATTCCCGCTCCCTGGGGAGCATTCCAGCCGGGCGTTACTTGGCGTAGGAAAGCAATTAAAGTAAAAGGAATAATAAAGCAAGAGGTTGATCTGTTTTTAGAGAGCACACAAAACATATCTTACCTTGTACGCTTGCAAGTTATCTGTTGCTTTTGGTAACCCCATATACCTCTCCGTGTATACGGAATCTGTGGGAACAAAGAATTGAATAAATAAGTACAGGAACAGATAAAGAATTTGCATCCTTCCAATATCAATTTCAGGAACATACATGCAAAGTAAAATTTTAAGGGAGAGTTTATGAAAATATTTAATTACAAGTATCATGTAACTCCTTTAAATTTTGGGTTTGAAAATTGTAAATCTTTTGAGTTAATGATTTGTTAAGTCTTAATATATATTTATAGAAATGCATAAGTATCAATCAGATATTATTATGTCAGGGTACCACACTTTGAAGTCACCATCCCAAAGATGGTTTGAAAAGGGTCCACCAGAGTCGATTTGTAGGCAAATACAAAGAGATGATTGTACTGCTAAACCCACCCGCATCTCAAATGATCATGTCATTATCAATATCACATTGTTTCTGTAAATTTGTCATGTAAACCATTGATAGACAAACATAATGATAATGTACTTACCATAAAACCTCCAATCAGTGACAGGGGCCACAGCCATGGTACAGTTGTATATACCTTGTGTAGCAGCTAATGTGGCAGCAAAACCTCCATAAGACTGTATATATAAAAGTACACAGAAAAGAATATAATTGATCTTTACAATGTATGCTTCGAGTACTGTGGATTACTCATTTGTATCATTTCATATTTTCAATAAATATGGTATTCTCTATCATATTATTGATGTAAAGATAAAACATGAGATGTATTTAATATAGAAAAATGTTATTGATTAGAGTGATCATAACTTGTAAATTAAGCTTCTGCCAACCTTCAAATCTAGTTGGCACCTTTTCATTCCTTTCTGCGGACTTGTCAAACTCTTGATTTTCAAGTTTCTAACTGTATGCTGCCTTGCAAGAGATTGTGTGAAGAGTAAGTTGGCTTACGAATAAACCATTTCTTAGAATCTTACTCCTATCAGATAAAAATGGGCATATTTACACAAGTTGAATAGAGTTCGTACTCACCCATCCCCAAATTGCTGTCTTGTTCCAGTCTAAGTAGCGGAAATTATCCAATAAATATCTGGAGAAAAATAAAACATTTACAAAGCACATTTTTACATGAAGTAGTTATTCACTTTACAATATTCGGCATGAATAATATGCATATGCATTAAAACCTGACATCATATTACATCACAATATTTTGAACATAGAAAAGGAACTGTATTATGCAAAAATCCTGATGGTGAACGATTTCTTGAAGTCAATAGTTTTGACATTTAAATGACATATTGTAGATTTACACACACTTGATCAAACAGAGTATATCCTCAGTATGTGGTGTTTTTTAAAAATTTAAATATAAAGGGATTCTATCTCCCCCACCATCAAACATGCATTCTATCATTCTGAATTAAAGCCTGTCTGCACTAGTTTGGCCAGGGGGGATTAGACCTCCCTGCAAGGTCACTGACAGATGGTTATCTTTTCAAATCAGCTCTCAATTATAATAAGAAAAAGGGGATCATGGGGGACCAATTCAGGCAGCGATTAGGCATTGTTTGCTATATAGCGGGCGCAATTAGCTATAAGGAGAGGGGCTTCAATAAAGCCTACTTACTCTGTTGCTGTGATTTGATCTTCAATCTCTACCGTTCCCAATCTCTTGTTGATCTCATAAAGCATTTTCTGACCCTTGTATCCCGATCCACGCCCGTCGATACGAGCGATGATCACATGATGCTTGCTGCTCAGGTACGAGTACCAACCCTGGTGGTATTTGGTATCCACCTGCGGAAAAAAAGAGAATGAATAAAAATGTTTTAGATCAACCTTGAAGGAAAGTTTACATCATCAGAAGAGAGAAGACAACTGGAGGGTGTTTCACAAAACTTGTCATCAGTGTCAAAATAACAGTTTTTGTTATAGCTAGTGAAATCCTTGCTTTTGTTTGGTTAATTAACAGCAGATTTGACACTGATTATTGTCATTTGTCATTGAAAAAAAAGCTTTGTGAAATGGGATCCCAGATGATTCATCTGTTTGCCCAGGTTTCAACTAAACTCCATTTGCATGTAGAAGGTGAGGTCACCAAAACACTAATAAATTCAAATCTGAGAATAAAGAATCTTTGTAGAGCTAAGGAAACAAGGCGTGCAGAAAAATTGCAAAACAGGCTTACATCCTTGAATGTAAAGAAACTCTTTAGTAAACGTTTAAAATGATTTACTTTATAGACAGTTAATTTAAATTATGCAAATGAGTATGAAGAAGACATTAATAAAGAAAGGGGGGAGGGGATACAATCCATAAAACGTTAAAACTAATATCCTGTGTGACAATGTACAGGCGAAAATTCATAATACATCAATGATTTGTTTTTCTTCAAAGTAGGCTCGCTGTGCGAAAAAATTGCTCATAAGCTGGATTCTTGTTGGCCCATTGGTTTCAGATCTATCTCCTATATAACTACATGTTTCATATCCCACCGCTGACATCACTTCAGTAAGGATAACGCTTCAACAACAATAGCTGGTTACATGGCCATGTATTGAGGTATGAATCTTGCATAAGCTGCGGCTGCGGCAATAAATGAGTGAACATGGACCATCAATGGTTAAACATAGTTATGCCTCAAGAGGGCAGCAAACACAATGGCATTATAATCGTATATACCTGTTGTGAGCCAGGTCCTCCATAAACGTCAACAAGTAGTGGATGCCTGCGTGCGATATCAATTGCCCGGGGTATGAGAAGCTCAATCTGGATGTCATAATTACCATCTGCAGACTTCACGGTGTGGAATGTCTTTACCACGTAATCCTACATCAAACAGAATAATTATAAAATTATAAAATATGGTCCTTGCAGAACACCAAGAATGCTATTTGAAACTATGTCTTGTATTAAGACAGTGATATATCTTTGAGACGGGAAGGTTTAATAGATATTTTGATTGTTTGTTTTTGCACTCTGTCTAATGCCTCATTCACTATTTTGGGGGGCTTCATTTGGCTTGCGTATTGATGCGTATGTATGGCAAGCTGTTTTAACATTTATTCCTATTTCTTGATATCAAGAATTGAATTCTTGATATCAAGAATTACCATTGCTTTACAACAGAAAATCTTTTTTCAAGAATTCATTTCTTTATATCAAGAAATAGGATTAAATGTTCAAACGGATTGCCATAAATATGCAGCAATACGCAAGCAAAACACGCAAAAGTGTGACTGAGGCATTAAATGCTAGAACAAAGAGAAAACCAAAATCAAACAATTGAAATCCAACAAAAGCTGAATGGTACAAAGTCAGTTGTCACAAACAGAATGTGTGAAATGAGTTAAACTTGGTATAATACAATGTACTATAAATGAGTTGCCAAGAAATGGAAACGTCCTCAATGAAGCAATGTTAAGATTTTGTTTTACAGTCCTATTTTCTCAACTACTCCAAAGAATAAGATACAAAATAAATGATCAAACTGGTAATTATCTGGTCATTTAATCTTTGTTTTAAAAGATGTATACACATGTGTCATGATGTTTGTGTTTTGAGAAAGAAATCATAGATTGAATAGGATCCTTTTTAAAATTACAATCAAATAACCTACAATGCTCCCCAGGGAGTGGAGAATGTGCATACATTGTGTGCGGGTAAGCCTGAATCCGATGACCGGGGTAATAATATGATTGCAGGGCCCTCAGGGAGAACAGTATGAATACTGATGAGGCTACTCTGGGTAAACAAGACATATTATTATTATTATTATTATTATTAAATATTTACTATTTCTAAGGAGGTATAAAAAAGTACCTTCTGTCTTCTTTCAAATTGAATCTAACATGCCCACAACTCACCTTCTCAGCCAGTGCTTCCTTAACACCGGAATTATCTACTAAAACGGTATAGTTGACCGAGTCGATGGAATTGAGGAAGGTCTGGGGTACTTCTGGGCCGTGACACTGGAGGATGTATCTTGTGGACTTATCGTTGAAGTTTGCACTGTAGTACGAACAGCCTTCCACCATATCACATGTGATGCAAGTCTTCTCCTTCGTCTCAAAGTTTAGACTATAGAGGGAGATAAATAAAAATGGATTTTCATCTAGTAAGTATTCAAAGATGGTGAGAAGGAAGATACATGTATATATAAATTCAAATTTGTTATACCAGGTAGTGACCATCTGTATAGAAAGAATGTGCTTACAAAGACTGCTCAACCCATCTCCTTAGAGGAGTATTATATTTCTCACATATAACTCAGTACAATGAAGTAAGCTTCACTGGAGTGGGTGGTATGTAGCCAGCCTTTAAAATACAAGCCATGACACATCTAAATGACAATATTGATAAGACAGGTTGGGAACCTATTGATCCCTTAAATTTTGAGAAAGGCAACTAAAAGTGTTTGATACCTAAGTTGACAATTTTCTTTCCGACATTATTTCAGGTTATATCACACCTGCTCTAACAACTATTGCTCCAGCGGTCAATTTTCCTAAAAGAATACACTAAAATAATATCTAACTTCAACGCTGCAATAATCACCATGCATTACTAACATGAACCCTGACATTAAACTAATCACAACCCTATCCCTAACCCTAACCCTAATCTAAAACCCAAGCAAAACCCTGACAGTAATCCTAAACCTTACATCCAATCGCAACCTTCATGTTAGATCACCCGAGGTCATCCATAATAGCCTCGTACAGTGAAACCTGTCTATAAAAACCACCCAAGGGAGACAAGAAAAGTGGTCTTTATAGGCAGGTGTTCTTTATGTACTGGTTCCTTTTTAAATTACCATGTTTCAATCAGAAACCACTTTCAAGGGAAACAAAAAATGTAGTGTTTGTAGTGTAGACAGGTGGTCTTTCTTTACAGGTGGTCACTATAAAGCAGGTTTGACTGTATTTTGTTACATTGAAGAGTCTGACTGACCTGTACAGTGTTCTGTTGATAGCTCCATGCTCGGTACTCAGGTAGAAGAGTAGACTCCTCTCATGATTGAAGCCTACGATCTCTGTTACCTCCCAGATCCCCCGCGTCAAGAAAGTCACCAGACCCTGCTGGCCACTCTAAAAAAAAGAAATGAAAATGAAATGAATTTCATCAGTCATCCATTAAAACAATGCTCTCCAGTAGGTTCCTGTTTCATTTCATAATTTTGAACTTACTTTGTCAAGTATGTTCTTTATTGTGCAAACAATTGATATATGAAATGTAATAAAATCAATTGATAAAAAAAAAACTATAAATATACAGCGTACCGATACATATAAAACAAAATAACAAATTGACACTACGACTGTTAAAAGTGACAAAGGAACAAGAAAGTCTTTAAATTTGATCACAAAATTATATAATAATTGATTGTAGTGTATTTTGAAAGCAATACTTAATTTAAGTAATTTAAGTATAGTGAAAGAAACCTAAGTGGAGGAGTCTATTAAAAAGCATAAGTTTGTACTTGATAGACCCATGTCTAATCTCTAGACAGAAGTGTAAATAAAGATTGCACCCACGTTCATGTATATTATTCCCCTTGCCCTACCCTCCTCCCAACTACTAAAGAGTCTAATCTACCCACTGAATATTGGATTATATCATTCGCAAATGATTAATGCAGGGACCACTAAAGTTTCATGTGGACGATGACCTAATCTAGGCTTGATCTGATTTAATTGAATTGGGTGAATATCTTGGTAGAGAGAAAAATGACATGATAAAATAAATGACCCTTGAACCTTGAACTTTGACCCTTAATACGTACCTCTGCAGTAACTCTAGCTATGTGATAGAAGCTTCCTTTAGGCCCTTCCTTCTCCGGTAGGATAGTGAAATATGAAAGACCATCTTCCGCAAACACAATATCTCCTCTCTGTTGGACAGAAAAAAAAAATCAAAGAATAAGATTTCAACTTCACACTATGTTCCCTGTTTGCTAGCTTTCCAATATTTATTTTGTCACATTCTGCTAAGTGATTATTATGTTCTGTACTCACAATATAAACATACATGTATGAACAAAAGATAATTTCTACATCTCCCTTCATGTGTGTCCAATATTGCCATGACGATGTTGCCACTGTAATATTCAGTTCCTGTATATTTAAATGCATATATCACATAATTAGTAGAGGTAATTAGGTTTAACTCTGTGTGCGCTCTAAACCAAGCCTTATTTAAAAACCAAGGGGTTTATTTGCCAGTGATAATGATAGGAAACAATGTTGAAATAGAATCTTTATAAAATCAAATAACAAGGATCTAGGAGTTTCTTTGCATAAAACAAAAAAAAACATGTTTTTTCCCCTTCATTACAGGATTTATCCGCTCTTGTTGAGGCTGTTTATGCACCTATCGCACTCAGCCCGATGGCTTTGTACGATAGATGCATACATCCTCAATTCGAATGCAAATAGATCATATAACATTATGCGTGCATCAATTGTATATAATATCAACTTTGACCACTGACCTGTACTATCCAGCCGTTGGGCGTTTCCTGCTCGTAGTTGAGGTCACATATCCCAGTGTCCACCTGGCAGATGGTCGTCACGGAAACATTCTGCGGTCTGTTCCACCACGTGACGGCTACTTGGTAGCTATCCTTCCACACCACACTTCTGTAGTAGTATTCCCTAATAAATAAAACGCAATGTAATGATAATAATAATATGCCTGTTTTCAGTCCACGTTTTGAATGACCATCATCATCATCAACTTCAGGTGGCACTGTAAAGCGCTGCTGTGGCCTTCACGAGAGCACGCCATGCGACTCTTTCACCTGCCATTTGTGTTGAACCTTTCATTCCTTGTCCAGACACTTTCTTGATATCATCAGTCCAAGATATTGGTGGACGACCTCTACCCCGTTTTCCTTCGACTGCTCGTTGCAGTATTTGCCTCTCAATACCTTCAGATCTCTTAAAGGTATTACAAAGTTTTGGGAAATTTTGAAAATGGGTGGATAGTGAATCTTTACAATCTTGATATATTTGGATGCCCCTGTGGATGTATTAAAAGCACTAGAAATTTTAGCCCCTGAAACACTTCTGTTTTCGAGAAATATTGAATATAAAGATTTATCGGTGCTCCCGGTAAATGTTGATAAATTTCAAAAAGCTCCTATACGGCCGTACAATGGTAGCTGCGACCATGACAATCTCAGAATATGAAGTTGTGGTATATAACTTTCCGAACGGGAATATCTAATCGGTCGATTTTAGTCAATAAACATTGTTTTATAGCTTAATTAACATCTTGACCTTGAGAGGGAGCTATTCAACATAAAGTGTTTATTATTTACAATTTCATAACTTTAGAGTCGATTTCGACCGCGACAATGATCACTGAATATTGTAAGAACGCATATGCTTCCAATATGTTCATTTGAACCAAATTCATGACCTTTACCAAAACTTTGTATTACCTTTAACAATGTGCCCAAAATAGTTAAGTTTTCTTTCCATGATTCCCCTTCTGATGGTCAAGTCTGTTCCAATCTTTTCCAGGACCCACACATTTGTGGATCACTATGGTGCATGTATATTCCAAGTGAAATTACCTCATACAGGAAGCTACTTAATAATGAGAGGAAGTTTTTTGAACATATGCAGTAAATGTTTGTCTGTTGTAAATATACATATATAATACCGTATATATATATATATATATATGAGTTCTTGCCCTTGACTCTTAGTAGACAATGGCATGCAAATTTCAAATAAAAATTGTGGGTTTTGTCCTCTCCTGAGCTAGGATAATTAAGTGATCTACTCTCCAGTCCATAATGACCAACAATAAGTCTCTTAAGATTATAGATAGCTAAAACCATTAAAAAACTGAAATTAAATTTATTTTAAAAAAAAAAAAATCGAAAAAAAAAAAAAAAAAAAAATAATAATAATAATTTTTGGCCTTGATGTATGTCAATAATAAGATCTAACTACAAGCAGACCTACACCTACATGTAGATAGGTCTGGTTCTTCTACTTACTGGTCCTGGAACTGTTGTGGAGGCTGGAGTCGGACCAGGTTTGGAACATCCTCAACTGACATGACGTACAGCTTGATGGTGGGATTGGGAAAGCCAGGCTTGGGGTAGTTGATGAATTTCAGCTGAAGACAAGAAATGACAACAAACTTAACAATTACATCTAGTTGATTTAGAAGGGAAAACAAGTTGCGACAGCGGAAGTTGCTTTAGATTAATCGTTCATTTCGTGAAGCTATAAAATATTTCCCTTCCATAGAGATTGTACATTGGAGGGAACTGTTTGGAACTTGATGATTTAACATATCATATACTGTATATGCGTGTGTCACAACTACTTCTCTCCACATGCTACGGTTACGTTCTATAGCTATCAAATGAACTTTGTAGTGCTCTCAAGCAAGTCAGTGTATTAAATTCAGTTGACACCATCTTGTCAACATAATGACATATTTGTCATAAATTCATTGACATTTGATACATACGGGTATCAATACTTCAGTTCATTTACAAAGAAATGTAACCCTTGTCCACAGACTGCAATTTACAACCTACACTATATATTAATGACCCCTACTACATTGCTACCGCTGTTCCTATTTCAACAACCAAGGCTATTAAAAAGAACCACAGTAATAAAAACTATATTACAACGACCACACAACAAATGTAATATATCTCACCTCACTGTAAACCTTGTTGTCATAGCAGGGATACCATGATTTAGGGACCAGTGAATCATTGAACTGGCCAAAGACTAATCTTGATCCATCTTTGTTCCAGTACATGGCGCTATCAACACCCAGGATCTCCTCTGACAATGTCACAAAGAAAGAGAGACAGATGGAGAGAAAAAGAGGATGAGATGAGAAAAGAGAACGAGTTCACCATACATCCCCAAACAACCTCCGAAAGATATTTTTTAGGCCCACTTAGCAAAAGGAAAAGATTAATATCAATGAATCATTGAAATATGATATTAAATGAATAAAACCACTGCATTGAACAATGATTTTAAACAGTTGTTTCAGGATTCATAACAAATTGACTGATGTTCTAATCAAATTTATATTTAATTACTCTTATTATGCAGAGTAATACTTGAATAAATGTAAAATACATCTGGAAATCTGTTATTGTTTGACTGAGTGGAAATATATCTGAAGTACTGTTCCTATTGCTCTCTAGCTAACAGCTAAAGTGCACCCCTGAATAACAATGGAGCAATCTTAATATTGATATTATCTGTGTATGACATTACAGTTCTATATTCTCATACAGGGGAGATTAATATGGCACATCATTGAATCTATATATTTCTCTTTCTTTTCCATCAGTAGAAATATTAAAATGCATCCCTTAATAACAATGGAGCAATCCAACTTTCTATATTATCTCTATATATCAAACAGATATTCCATTATGTCATACAGGGGAGCTTAACATGGCACACCATTATTTCTCTATATTTTTCTTTCTGTTCCATCAGTAGTAACATTAAAATGCATCCCTTAATAACAATGGAGCAATCCTACTTTCTATATTATCTATATATATTGAATGGATATTCCATATCGTAATACAGGGGAGCTTACCTGCATATAACCAATCTGGCGCACAATTAAATATTTACCCTTCCACTCCATCGGGAGTAAAATTAAAATGCATCCCTCTATAACAATGGAGCAATCCTACTTTCTATATCATCTGAATATATACAGATATTCCATTATGTCATACAGGGGAGCTTACCTTCATATACCCAATCTGGCACACCGTTAAATATTTCCCCTTCCACTCCATCGGTGGTAACAGCAACTGGATCGTTGTTGACTGCATTCTGGTAGTACAGGTTGTTCTTGTAAACAAATACCTAAAAAAGACAAATGGAATCAAACAAAATTAAACAACATCTTTTGTCTATGTTCACGGTCTTTTGAGCACCATATGTCTGATGAAATTCCCCATTTAAATTGTTATTTGCCAAGGATTGTACTGGGTTGCTACATTGTTAGGGGTATATCAGAATCTACATGTACCTGCACACGGTATGGTTGACATAAACATTGAATTTGGTAATGCAACCCCCTGGTTGTTACATTGGTTGACCGAAGCTAGTGAAGGGTTAAACACAGTATGTACAAATAAATATTATGAAGTTAGTTTGTCGTAGAAAAGGTTTAATCTTATGAATGGTAATACTATACAAATATCAACTTATAATAAATCAATAAATGCAGTGATCACATCAAAAGTGAAGTGACAATGTATATATACACAGGAGATGCCAAATAAAGTTGATTTTGAATACTAATAACAAGAAAAATGTCCTACAATATGATCTATAAGTTGGTCACCATTAAAGCCTATCTGCACTAGTTTGGTCAGGAGGGATTATACCTCCCTGCATGGTCACTGACAGGTGGTTATTTCATCAAATAAGCTCTCAATTAACATTAAAAAAGGGGATCATGGGGGACCAATGGTCACTGATTAGGCATTGTTTGCTATATAGAGGGCGCAAGTAGCTATAAGTAGTGCAGTGGGGCTTTAAGACAAATTCTTACCAGGCCAGCACTATTAGGAACCCAAGCTGCATATCTGAGAGGGACAACTACTCCGTCAGTCACATTCGGTGGAAGTAATGTCTTGATAACAGATCTGGATTGTGAGAAAGATAAAAATAAAACAAGGAATCATATCAATATCCTGGGTTTATATATATTGCTTAAAACAATTATGATGTCTCTAAGTGTTTTACCAATATACAGTGAAACCTGTCTATAAAGACCACCCATGGGAGACAAAACTGTGGTCCTTAAAGGCAAGTGGTCTTTATGTATAGGTTCTTTTAGTTAATGTTTCAATGAGAAACCATTTTCAAGGGAAACAAGAAATGTGTTCTTTGTAGACAGGTGGTCTTTCTATAGAGGTGGTCACTAAAGCAGGTTTGACTGTATAATCATATAAAGATAAAAGAAAGAAGTTAAAGAAAATTATTCACTTACTTCTTTGCAACATCGTAGATCTTGTAGACTGCTTCAAAGCTAGAACGGAAGAGTGGTTTCTCATCTGACGAGAGCAGGATATACTCTTTGTTTGGATGTACCCATACTCTTACGATCGCTTCATCATCCTGCAAAACAAAAAACAAGTAAGAGATCAATGATCCTGTGACCTGATAATTATCCTATTTTGTTTTGGTAAGACAACTGTTCCACAGTCACTTCCCTACACTTAATGAATTCCTAGCTTCAACTCTGAATGAAACACTGTACCTAACCCTCATCCTAAGCCTAACCTAAAAACCAAATGCAACCCTAAACCTAATATCTCAAAATGAAGCCTTAAGTAAATGTCACTAGAATATGTGTCAGATAACTATCTTATGATGTATATCTAACTCTTACAGGAAAAATACCTTTGATCTAGGGTGGACGTAGCCCCAACACTTGACAGGATGAGAGCAAAACAAAAATATGTGTATGTACCGACTCTAACCTATTGGATAATTAAGTGGAACCATGTTCAACATATCTATCAACTGACCCAGCTTTTACTCATTTATAAAGAGCTCGAGATGAATTGTTTATTCTTGTATCAAATGGGGTCATAGATTGTTCTAATTTCATTTTATATCATGTGATATTTGATGTGATGAGTTAATGATGCCCGTTCATACCTTTACTTATTATATAGAGCAACAAATATAGGTCATATTCATATTCTCTGCATTGCTTATATCAAACGGCATATATAGCATGCAGATGGTTAAGTTAAAATTTTTCATTTTCAGGAGAGGAAGAAAGTTATGAATTTCCTTATTTCCTTATAAAAAAGGAAAAAATAAGAAGAAAAAAGGCACACCCAAAACTAATTACACCTACACAACAACCAATTTTCTTCAGGTTTTGCCTATGGCATTATATTAGCATATATTATTGAGAGAAAGTTAATCAAATTAGGTCATTGGTTGCGTAGCGATAAATGGGTTTTACGAACAACACGGTTCGTGCTGTGCTCAAGGCAACTCTTAGCTCATTCCAATTTCAAACTCAAGGATTTGAACCTTACCATTGTCCTATTGCTAATGAGCAGCGTCGATTCATTGGCAGCGATATTAACAGCCACAATATTGTTGGTGGAATTCCGCAGTACATATTCATCCTCTGAAGTAGGAAAAAAACAGACACAAAAGAGCGGAGAAAGATGAAATACAGCTCCATCACAAATTCTATGAAATATGAACAACATGATCTATTATTCATCGATTGACGGAGTAATATATGCCACCTAGCTAGCCGAGGCCGTCGGCAGCTCATATATAACATCAATGAGTCCAGCCCATCAAATTAAGGGTAATGCATACTTTGAGGGTTATGTGCAAAACAAAATGAAATTAAAGCCCCTCTAAAGTGTTGGGAGCCCAACAAATCTGATGGCAAAATTTCACTTATCATATTGTGAAAGAGGATGTCATTTTAGACACGTTTCTGTAAGGATTTACAAAACAAATGTGTTTTAAGTTGAATATTGATGAAAAAACACAACATTTAGGTTTTCTGCGTACAACAGAAAGCCCAAATTATGTATTTTTGTTATCAAGATTTGTCTTATAACACATTTTTGGGGGCAAAATCTTTGCAGAAGTGTGTCTCAGATGACATCCTCATTCACATTATGAGACAATTTAAGTGAAATTTTGCCATCAAATTTTGGTGAATTTGGGGCTACTAACACTTTAGAGGGGCTTAAAGACTAATATAGTACAGTGATGTACGGAGTTCATATGCCACAAATTTTATCATGTACGTACATGTAATCTTCTAGGGAAAAAAATAACAAAAAAATAATGAACATTTCTTTTTCTTCTTGAAAATGAAAACGAAAATGAAAATGAAAATGGGTTCATGAAGTGGGAATTTACAACAATCAAGGGATAATTTGATATCCATACACATTACGCAAAAGCTGATTTGTCTGAAGAAAAAAAAAATTGGGGGATGTATTACACGTACATGTTTTTAAACTTGATGGTGTTGTAGGGGTTAAAATATCCCCTTAATCTTATGGGTTGTACTCACCTGTCAGCCACACGGCATCGAAGTACGATGGCTGATACTGAGGATCGAAGATATCCTCAAATGTATACCTTGTATATATTTTGAGTTCTGTACCTGAAAAGGGCAAATTCCAAAAAAATAGTGTCAGAAAAATGATACTTCGGTCACTAAAAATACATTTATCGTTATATTCCCACCAACCCAATCAGCTCTACAACAAATTATCTGGTAACAATTGCTCCACGATCAATTTCCTACTCTAACTGTATTTCTAACTTTAACTCTGGATCATACCCTAAACCAAACTTAAAAGTGAATAACAATCCCATTAAACGCTTATCCTATATTTTTACCAAAATATGTCTCAGAGAAAATGTTGGGTCACCCCACCTCAAACCCTCGTCACTATTTTTACAATTTTCTTTCGTTCCTGGATTATTATATCTATAGCAAAGTTCTGACATAAACTGCCAATTTGTCAAAGACATTATTTTGAAACTGGGAGCTTTTTCGTTTGTAATCAAGTTGGTAGAACTCAAAAATTATCCCTCAAAAGCTATAGGTCTCTCTGTTTCATGTAGCTTTACATTGATATTATTAGTGTCTAATAAAAAGATGATAACATATTTGAGTGATATCCACATTTTTTTCCTAGAATTTGTAATGTAACTTCATCATATTTCATGGAATTTGATAACAATGACAATTAAATCTACTCAAATGTACTTTTACAAACTCATGTACATGTATCAAATAAAAATGTATACAACAAAACAAAATATAAAGAATGTATATGGTAAAATAGACAGGAAAGAAACCCACTTCAAACTAAGAAAAAGAAAATGTGAATTGGAAGAAAGCTAGATCAGCAAAGTGTTGAATCACATCTAGGTGAAAAAATCACAAATATCATGAATAAATAATAATCACAGCAAAAACAACTTGACTGGGGGAAAAACTGGTGAAAACATTGAAACTAGTATATCAAAAATACTAAGTGCTGAAAAAAATAACAAAATATTTTCTCACAGGTTAAAAGGTAAAGACAGCAATTACAATTGTAATATAATAAAGCAATGAAACTGAAAAGGAAAAACACATCAAAATTTTCTGACAGGTAGAAATTTCTAAATACCCGGTAAGTGCAATCTAAGGATTTTGTGCTCGTTTTGTCCTACTATAATACTGAAACTCCACGCATGATTATACATAATATTGCTGGATTTAGAATTCCTGACCTCAGTTTTGAGTGGATCATATATTTCATTATTGATACATTACTTGCTTCCCAGTAACAAACATTTTCCATAAAATAATGGAACCTAAAACAAACAGTAGTTAGTATGCTAGCCTAACCTTTAAACACTGATTATCATAGCCTCTACTACCCCTAAAACCAACCAATCCGGTCTCACGTACTATAACATTTTATGAAACACACTCTAACCCTATCCGTCATATTGCATACAAATATAATCCCAGTAATGGGTTCCAGGTTGGGAAACTAATTTGGAGAGCGTTATCGGTGGGGAAAATAATCAATTTCTGCTGCATGACCAAACCTGAATCTATTTGCATAATTGATTGGCATTAGCCCAGGCGAATATTCACAGCAAGTGCACTTATATAATCAATTTTAAGTTGGGAGTGTATTTATATGGTGTATAATAATTAAGTGCACAACATGGAGTATATATATATTTTGCCATTATATCTACGGTAAGCAAGTCAGATCAGAGATCTAAGAGGATAATCATAATATATTGGAAGAGAGAGAGAGAGAGAGAGAGTGCTGATGCAAAGTTCCCTTTTCACAAAATGTTGTTGTTACCATATTTGTAAAAGAGCTTGTGAACTCTAAATGTGATTAAAACGGTAACATTAACATGTTATAAATAATAGGAATTTTAATTCCCAATAATAAAAATAGAGGAAAAGTTGGAAAGAGAGAGGGAGGGAGAGAAAGAGAGAGAGAGAGAGAGAGAGAGAGAGAGAGAGAGAGAGAGAAAGAGAAAGAGAGACGGAAGAAAATAGAAAAAGAGAGAATCATAACCTGTACTATATATACATTAAACCATATTGAACCTAAATATAAATGCCTTCTAATTGTATCAAAGAGCAATTCTGAATACAAAATAAACTTTTCAAATCTCATTTTGCAAGCTATCAGAATATTCATCACTTATTCTGACATGGGCTTTAATATAAAAATGCTTCTTTGGACAATTTGGTAAAGTTGGAAATCATATTCCTCTCCAATATGCACTCTTCCTTAGCATCATCTGAACAGTTTCCAGTACATGTTCTACTATTTATAGGTTGCAAGTACCAGGCTGTGTTTAAGGATTGTTAAAGAGCAACACTAGTTATACAATTTGCACTTTCTATTTAACCTATTAATACTGGAATGATGTGCGAATACGTCAAATAACTACCAAACTGCTATATATTTCATTGTGAGTCATCAAGTCTTATTTAATAAGTATTTAATCATTTAATTATTCACTATAGTTACATGATAAAATAAAGTGCAAATTGAATGTGCTACAACATCAATTATATATCATAAAGACAAATGAATGAAAATTGGAAAATATACTGCAATAGAAAATTTTCAAAAAAGAGAGATTGAGTTAAGAAATAACACTGGACTAAAATAGTGATTATTTAGGGAACAAGCAATGCAGTTTTAAACTGGATTATATATATGCATAACATGCAACACAATGAAGTATACATGCACGGTAGGAACACAGGAACACAATAATCACCAAAATTAGATACAAGATGGGAAAAAGCCTAGAGGCTTGTTATACTTACTTGGAAAGGTAGTAGGCAGGCAATGGGTATGTAGCATCATGATTAGCGTCATGATTATCATGATTACGAGGGAGGCAAGTAATGAGAGAGAAAGAACATGAGATGACAAATAGACACATGTTATGACTTATATACAGGAGTCATGAATATTGAGGCATATACAATTGTTTTCAAGAGTTTTCCCCGCATGAGTTTTCCCCGCATTGATCCTCAAGAGTTGACCAATAAGAAAGTTATCGTTCAAGAGAGAGTGAATTATTTCAATTATTGCCAGCAAGGGGATTATTATGCAAAGAGTGTTAGATACATGTACAAGCATTTTTTTTCCACAATGCCCGATAGCACCTGACATAAATATGAAAATGATCAGAAAGATAGCAAAATGTATTTTACACTCATTTCTTATAAATACATTTAGACTTTAATACAAGATCAATCAAATTAGCACTTTCCAAAAAGTCTTTTGCATTAACTATTTAACTACAGGAATAAGCATATGGCTAATAAAATACACTGGTATAAATTTCCTCCTTGATCAAGCATTATATGATCATTTTTCTAAATTGGATAATGGATTAGTGCCAATGGATGCGATTATTTTCTACTTCTTTTATTTAGTATTTAACATTTCTTTTTATGGCAAGATGCAAGCTTACAAAGAAAATGATTAATTGATTTATGCATGATATCATTGCTCTTGTATTCCGTTGTATGGAAAATTTATTTTGTCTGTTTGTAGCCAGATAGGTTTTAACCTGCTACAAATGCTAACATTTACATCAAAACAATATTCCTGTGAGATTAAAAAGCAAGTGCATGAAATATATTGCACAGGTCCACCTATGAGCTGTTTAGAATGCAAATATTCATATCGATTTGATAATTTCATATGAGTTTGATAAAGCAGGTGCAGGAAATATTCTATAGATCCACCTACAGCATAATAACCTTTTCCATCGACCTTTTCCATCTACCTTCTCTTGACTACAAACTCATCACCAAAATTAAATGGCAGCCATTCAACTCTATTGCACTTGGGGAGAGGGTGTATAGTCTTTTTACGATGTATTTCCAATTTATTCTGCCCTTTTGAAAAATTAATTCCCACAAGGAAGGACATCATAGTGCGCTACTTGGTTTTAATATAGTTAATTTCCATTTAGAATATGATAATAAATACACCTTTCACTTTCGATGTATGAGAGGGGTGATGTATTTTGGGTTTCTCATGAATTTTGTTTATTGCAAATAATAGCCTGAGTGAGTGCTCATAAAATGATTGGATAGATAATTGTTCACAATGCACAATGATTTTGAGTGACATTTAATATAATTGAGTTCCTTGCACAACATGTAAATATGTAAATGCGTATTGAAGGGAGAGATAATGTTTTTGGGTATCTGATAAAGTTTGTCTGCTATAAAAATTTAATGAATGTTAAAAAATGCAACTGGAAATATAAGCTCACACAACAAATGTTTTTAATTATACTTATAGTCATTTCAAATGTGTTAATAGCTACAGTTTTTGCTGTAGTAGAGGGAGGTAATATATGCTTATTGGGTTTCCAATAATTTTATATAATTAAATATAATCAAATGTGAATAATGCAACTGGAAAGATAGGCCAACACCTGCATAATTATGTAGAATACCGCACATGATACTTTCATATTTGAAATGCCCAAAATATCCATGTTTGCTTCTTAAATTTGAATAAAGAAAGGCAGTAATATTCACAAATTCCATACACCATCCTAAAGAATATCAAGTGAAATTCCTTCCCCAAACAGGGATAAGAGAGCTGTTAGCTCATATTTGCATGTAATTCGCTAAGATATATATTTTCTTTTAAATAGAAGAAGCTGTAGCTGCTGCTATTTATATTCAAAAGTATTTAAAACATAAATAATAAAGGTAGCAGAAAATAGAACATTAGGTATAGTTGATACTGCTCCATTTTTTCATGAAAGTTACAGAACAATACATCAAATATGTGTGAAAGATATACATTATCTTTTTGGGGTCAGAAGGGTATTAACACTGTGTAAAATGATTTGAGTTAAAATCCCTTTCAGCTCGAAACAGATTATATATTCTGAATATATATTACATAATAACTATGAAAATTCATAGTGCATGATGTCTGTGTGAAAAAGCTATATATTATTATGTACCTTTTGTACATTTTCATACTTTGCTTGCAAAATTTTAAGCCAAACAGATTGTATGTTTCCACCATGATTAATTTCAACATAAATATTAAGAATACAGTATATTGTAGCTATTGTAAGTATTCTTTGTACACAGGTTAGCATATTGAAGGTCTGAATATATATCATATACTTCATTTGGTTTATACAGTAGGTTTACATTTGCATGATGTGAGTGGGGGAGATTTCATTTGCAAAAATTTAAACCCAGCAGGATGTATGTTTCTAGATAAATGAATTTTAGCATAAATAAAAATACAGTCAACCTGTCTAAGTGGCCACCTTTCTATAAAGGTCACCTGTCTCAAATGGACATATTTTTGTTTCCTTTGGGTGGCCTTTACAGACAGGTTTGACTGTATTTCATGAAGCTAGTTTTAAAATGGCCTTTGTATGCAGGTTAGAGTGGTTGGGGTCTTACCCGGGCTTGCAATGATGATAGCTACTACGATCAACGCGCAGATGAGGAGAATGACCAGGAGAGATATGATGATACCGCGCCAGTTGCGCTTTTCAGCTGTCCCTCCCACCAATTCCTGAAAAAAATCAAAAGAAAATTAAGAAATTAATAATTAAGTTGCTATCAGAAATTACCTGCAGTAAAATCATGTTTTTATCTTACAATAAGCCTATGGAAATGTGAGAGACACGTATTCTCTTTCTTTTTCTTAATTGTAAAGCACAATTTAATCTCCTCTTGAAATGCTTTTGACATAATGGTAATTGGTTTTCTAGCAATTTTTATGTGCATGGGTAAAATAATAATAATAATAATAACAACATTTATAATGCGCACATATCCACCCCAAGAGATGCTCAAGGCGCCTAACAGGATAAGTACTATAAATATTGTGAAGCCGTGAGTCGGAATCTGTCCTTTATATTTTATTTGTAAACGATTAATACTAATTTGCGAGTGCTGTGTGACTATAGCAGTTATTACATTTTCATCATATCATAATCATCATATCAAGTGACTGCATACTTATCCCCTTTCAAAATGACACAATTTTAATTTTAAAATGTAAATGTATTTTCATGTCTGAAACGTAAAGTATTCTATAACGATGTGCTAAAAAAGAATTAACTGGATTATGAATATTTCTGTAACATAAAATATTTAGTATGTCCTTACAACAAGAAAAAAGCTGAAGGAAAAAAGAACATACAACTTTGTATCTCAACAAATGAAAACAAACAAAAAACACCAAGAAAATATATACTCAAAACTTTCTACAGAAAGAAACAACATTAAGTTTTAAAGAGAAATAGACCACAAAATTTGAAACACATTCAACAAGTTTACATACATAGAACAAAATTCACAATGATTGAAATGAAGTATTTTCATGCACGATGAAGCAAAGATATGTACGTTTAAGAAACATCTAACTACACAGTGAAAACACGAAACACAGTCGATTCCCTCAAGTTCCTTAGATAGGCAGTTCTCGAGCACCTGCTTAATATTTCATTTTCTATGAAACTCACTCACTCACTTGGCACCTCATAACACCTTTATACTTTTATCAACCCTGGAAAAAACACCTCTACAATTTTTTTTTACATAAGCCCCTCAAATCTCACAGCTGGTAAAAAAAAAATTCTGATTTAAAAAACCTCTCAAGCAACTCATACATTGTAGCATTGTCATAATTTGCCCCACGCACTAAACTACTAAATTATTTCACTCCAATAGGCTTAATACAGGAGCTATCTGGTCCAAGAAAACAACGAACGAGGAACAAATTGACATAATCTAATTCATAGCCCCCTGAAACCCCACAGCAAAACATCATTATTTTGCAATCAAATCATTCTGAATTTGGATTCCAGTCCATCTTTACATCATATTTTATTGATTTGTAAAACAGGTCAGGTATGAAAAGAACCGAGGTGTGCAAAATATCCATCGTTGGAATCTGTCTGTCGGACTTCATCTGTGGACATTTGTGTGTTTTCGGTTTAGGACTTCAGACCATGCATGAATTGCATATTAATTCACCACAAATGTGTGTTTGAATTGGGCCAGCCAACAGCATGTGGTGATCGACAGATGCTGCATGCATGCATGAGTCCGTAAATTATAAGCAGCGATGCATTTTGAAAGTTGATTTAAGAGATGATTGGTACAAACAAACTTAAGAATTGCATTGAACTACTAGGAGACATTATGAAACTTTTCAATCCAGAAGTTGAGGGTTCATTCCCTATGCCAAGACATTGATTAATCTACATTTGCCTCTCTTGACACGGGTGTAGTAAATGATTACCTGGTAGGTTTTGATTCCTTGAATGCTAGAGCTGCATGATCGATATAGATAATAATAATACTACAGCAATTATTATGCACCATAAATCTAGTAAACTATTCTGAAGCCCAGAGGGAGATTATTACTCTGGCTTTAGCATGGCTACCATTGCGGCGCTCTTGCATTTCAGGGAATTAATTCCTGCTAGGTACCCATTTACATCACCTGGGTTGAGTGTGACAAATTTAGAGCAATGTCTTGCCAAAAGACATTAGTGCCGCGGAGGGACTTAAACTGTGAACCTTGTGATCGACAGTCCGGTGACGTATCCACTTGACCACGACACCTCTACACGCCATGCTGAAGCCACAGTAATATGTTTGGAGTACCAGGCATAATCATGAATGATTCATGTGTGCTCAATGTAAACAAAAGCTCTATTTATTGAGGAATAAAAACTTGTATCCCAAGACTTTACACAATCACTCTCTAACGAAATTGGTATAACTCCTGGTTTATATGGACTTCAAAGCGGTGACAGTCGAAGATGCTTTTAAAAGGAGGCAAACTTTCACTGAGGGCCTCTTCAGCTGATGAATTCCCACCTTGAAGATGTTTGTGCCTTGAATATTACATAAGATAGCCTAATGAAATGGAGTGACACGTACGGATGGATGCATTCAGAATACAAAATGCATTACTGTTGGTCCAGTTTGTGCATCTGAAAGTATAATCCGGCTTATATAAAGATGTTTAGGTAGTGTCAGCTTTGTTTAGTAGGGTAATACTGGATCTAGATCTTACGTTATGAATAATTCAATACCTCACCACATGCGTGTCAAGAAGACAATTATCCTACTTTTACATGAACACACAATATCCTGTCCAACAAAAGCTATCCTTCTCAAACTCAGGCATCAAGTGGTATACAATAACGTCAATGCATTAGGTCTGTTGGTCAAATAAATGTGAAGATATATCTTCCAGAGGTCAGGAGGATGGATGCAGCGCACACCCCTCCGCAACTTTTTAAAGACCCAAGAGACCAATATTAATGCTCTCGAGGGCCTTCTAAAAGTCCATTGAGGAGTCAAGACGTATAGGTCTGATAGCCCTTCTGATAACCTTTTCTGAGTGTTCAACAGACTGACATTGGCATTTCTCATATGCTGTCAGTCTTGGGTCATCGATGTTGTGAGTTGTCTCGTGAGCTGTCGGTTTGATTGCCATTCGGTCTACTGGGATGTTGGTCTTACGGGCTGTCAGTCTTATGGACTATCGGTCTATACTGGGATGTCATAAAAAGTACAGCAGTACAGCGTCTTAATAAAAACATGGATGGGGCCAAGATGGAGGTACAGCCCTAGAGGAGGCTCTTTTGACGATGGCCTTAAAATAACCAAGTGATTTTAATGAGCTCATTAAATTTGTATTATGTTGGATCTAATGAGAGACAATAATGTACAGTCAATGATAGCATTGGCAAACTGCTTCCAAGGTTTTCCTTTATTTGGAGTTTGGAAGGACCTTAGGGGTGATGTGAGGAGGAAGCAGGGTTAAAAAGATTGGAGACCGACTGGTATGAAACAGAAAAAGTTGAAATACTTATTTAACAAAGTCATAAATGAGGGATTAACAGAATGATTAAAGCTGAGATAGTAATGATTGAGGGAAGGAGAATGAAAGAGAAATGAGATGGATAAAGAAATTGAAATAAAGAAACACTTTATAAAAAAAAGTCATTTAATAATGGAGAGTAAAAAGGGAAAACAATATTTGAGATACAATGTTAGACAGAACAACAACCAATCGAAAAAATCCACACACAAAAATGGAGGAATGACAAATGCAGACAGAATAACAGAGGTATTGCAAAAGTGGCATAACACGTCGTAACCTAACCAATCCCTCGCACAAGAGGGGACGGGTCAGCCAATTATATTTTGTAGACACAACGATCATAGTCATATTTGGATCTTTCCATAATTTTAATGAAAACTTCATCAGAAATTCATCACTGCACACAGAGAGTGTTTGTTCCTCCCCCCTGAGGTTGGGGTGGATCGAGGGATATAAGGCCTGGAGATGGTTAACCTGATCAAACCTGATCAAACTAAGATTGTATCATCTTTCTCACTTGGGAGAAGCCTAGTTAGATGGAGCTATCATGCGTGTAACTCTACTCATGCATAGGTTGGCTAGTATGTCCGATGTGAAGGTATTGAATTTGAGAGCGAGGCACAGAGGCATGCATGTAAAGAGCTCCAACAACCCATCTCATGAGATCTAAACTCAAACGTTCTGATCCTATAAAACAAACTAATTTGGGAAAGTAAAGATGTTAGAATATTTTCAAAAAGGACCCATAAATTTTGTTTCTTAGATCCTCTTTGATGAAAAAGAGTTAGGCATACATTTCATTTTTCAGTTTTGGCACACATAGTCTTCATGATAAAAATAAAGAGAGTCAAAGAAACTTATATAACAGTCCTAATATTAGCCTAATTCAATATTGCTAATCCGAGAGTGAAAAAGGGTTTACGGTAATGAAATTTATTCAAAGACAAAATGCAAATACATTTCGCCCAGTTAATGCATGATTCTGCAAAATGTGTACAATTAATAAGCTTTCTCAAATATAATTTTTTCCACTCAAACTTGAGCTTAATTTCAAGCAGACAGATAATAATAATAATAATTAACAACATTTGTATAGCGCTTATCACAAAATATGTCTCTAAGCGCTTAACAATACACTACAAGACAGAATTAATTATTTTTTAAATTCCCAATTTGAACTTAAGCCCATACTGTGCAAAGCATTCTCACAAAATGTACTTGGTGTTTTCCACATACATATGAGTCTAGCCTTCATAGCTAGATATTGATTACACAACATATGGTGTGTATAATACTGGCAGAGCTGTGGAATGCGCAATTAATGTATGAGCAACACTAACAAATTAAGCAACGCCCATGTCAAAGGTGAATGCTATTGATTTCAACATGTTTCCTTTTCAAATTACATCTAATCAATTACTCTAGGTAGAGGTGTTGTGGTGTCTCCAGACTGTACGGGTCTGTACAAGGTACGGGTTTGAATCCCACGGTAGCACTAATGCCCTTGGGCAAGATATCAAACTACATTTGCCACACTCGACCCAGGTGTAGTAAGTGGGTACCTGGTAGGATTCGTTCCATGAATGCACCGAGCATCTGAGCGTTACGGTTTCAGGAGCTAAAGCAGGAGTGATAATATCCAAAGTCCTTTGGATGTGCATAGAGATATCGTATTATGATGTGGTATGCGCTACAAGAACAGCATATTATTATCATTATTGAGAAATTTACATTGTAATCCTCTGGCTAGCTCTCTGTCTCTCTCTCACTCACTTTCATCTCTCCCTTCCCATCTTTCTTGCTCTCTCTCTCTCTCTCTCTTTCTCACACATACACACATTTACCCTCTCACCCTCTATCTCTCTCTCTTGCTTTCTTTCTCCTTCTCCACCCCTTTCTCTCCCTCCCTCCCCCTCTCTCTTTCTCTCTCTCTTCCATTTTTGTCTTTCCATTACGTGATGACATTATGAAGTCGATTATGTCCATCTTCTCTTGTCTAATATAAATTTGTCTCTTTAATGCCATGAGGCTTCCATTTGTGAAGGAGGAGGGACAAAACTGGTCATGATTCAATTAAAATAATGGTAAAAATGACTGCTGCTTCAAGGCATGTCGGCAATTTCCATTTCTCCTTCCAGTAGTATTAATACTGCATGTTAAATTTAGAACAAAAAAAATGGGGCATACATAAACATAGCCTCATCCCTAGATGTTACAAATGTATTATTTCTTTTAGATATGCTTTAAAAATTGAAAAAAATTACGAATTCAAAACTTAATTTAGCTTCCCCTTTTTACTTCAATATCCATGACTCTATGACCTAAATTTCCATTTAAATCTGTTTGAAAGAGAAATTATTTGATAGATACAGGAGCATCAACATAAACAAACAGGTGTAAAGAGAAATTTTGAGTAATACTACTAATTAATCCCCCAAAATAGACTTATGACCATTAACGAGTGTTAAGTTAGTAAAAAGTTGATACAAATCTAATCCATTGTTTAGAAACAAACAGAAAGACTACTATGAAAGATAAGAATGCCAGCACCAACACCGACAGACTAACACTGAATATACCTCAAGCTCGATCATCGTAGGGCCACCGAGCTTGTCGCCCTGTTGGTTAGGGGGCATGGAGACCTTCTTGCCCCCCTTAGAGGGGGACCTGCCCGACCCCCCTGCTGATCCTACGGTCCCACTAAGCATCTTGTAGCTGCTGTATATCCGAGATAGTGCCAAATAATTTCAAAGTAAATATCCTCAAAATGGAGGTCGCTAACAAAAAGCACTGGTGTTTTTAAGGCAACCTTTTCGCAACCACATTCAAGAGAACGTGTTGGAACTGTGCCTAGGTGCTTAAAATATGTTATGTTTTCCTAATATTTCCTTGCTCTGATAACAGAAGTTTACTTCTAATCCATGTTGGATATGGCTGTTGTATGTACTCCAGATGTAGACCAATATCTTTGCAAGAGCATTTTTCCTACTATATCACTTGTCCTTTCAGAGATTGATTATGAAGCTTTCCTGAATTTACATTTGATATCAGTAAATCCTTAGAAAAAAGATGCATCCAAGATCCATATGACTCTTTTGTCTCAATCTCAAGATCTCAAAAGCAACTTGATAAAATATTCTTAGAGTCTAAATGATGAAAGAAATGTGACAACCATTCAAAATTGTTCACGGGCAAGAAATGTCTGCAAAGTCGTGACCTAACCTTCCGAGCATCATTCTATGATGCCAACGGAATGTAGCGTGAACCTCCGCTACCAAAGCGTTTTGAAGATACTGGTTGAGGGCACATCCAATGTTCTCAAAGTGTTAAGAGACAGCAGGTAGAACATCGATTGGTTGATCTAAAGCCTGGTGATGTATCTCACACCGTTACAGATGATGTTATGTCCAGGGTATGCCTATGAGCTCAGAACTGTTTTTCTAATTTAATTTGATTCTCATTTTCTCTTGTCCCGTTACAATTATACTCCGGAAAAACACATCTTAGAAACATGAAATTCCACCTGACGCTCTTGATCTGTCGAGGCAGTGTGGCACTATTCAGGTGAAGCTAGAGAATTCACAAGCATACAGATCTAAATGCATAGGTATTCCAGAGTAGCGTCATAAAAATGTATAGCCTTGTCTGACACCTTTCAGGACGAGCAAAAAAAATGGCATGAGTTGAACACACTCTTCTCTATATAGACATGGGTTTCAGCTATTGTTATTGATAAAACTTGCGTAATATCCATTAGTTCTCTTGTGCTTCGTGTCACGTTGTCAAAAATGCATTTTCAGTCAATATGTTATTCTCTTCATGCTTCTCCATCATCTTTTTATCCCAAGGATTCAGAGACCCAACAGGACGGAGTGCCACACGTGACTTTCAATAAAAGATCACCACTGCAAATGATGCATCAAGCCGCCTTACTTTAGTCCGATGGGTTCGGTTTACTTTATTGCCAACAAGTGTCACTTTTTGTCCTTGTACATCATTACTGCATCTCATGCAATGTTGATTGGTCTTCGCGCACAAAAGCCATGCTACATCATTTGATTAAAGTCTTTGTCCCTTAACAATTACATCCTCCTACCAGGGAACGCATCATCCGGCCATTGTCGATGATGCAAGCTTGTTAACGTTTCATCACGAAAGAACAGCACAATTTGATGATGTAGCGATATTAATGCACTTAATAAGTCTATGCATACCCATTGTTAACTGGTCGGATGCACTTTCAAATTTAGTGCGATGAGGTGAGGGATGAAGCTCCATGCAACTTGTTGATGAAGAGGAGATGTTTTGAAGTGGTCCTGAGGAGGTTGGGTTCTCTTCAAAAATATTTCTACATCGATAATGAGCTTGATGTGACAACTATTCGAGAAGAATTATTTCTCTCGGCCGCTCATATCCATAGATGCCCTCACATTGATGCCTGGGTCTCTACCAATACCAACACTGTCATCCTCCACCATCTGCCTACCAATTCCCCTCATCTATTGTCATCCACTGGAGCGAGCATCAACCCTCTCTTGCTCTCACCACCAGCCTCGATCCCTCCATCAGCCAGAAAACACTTGTTAATATTCCATAATAAACAGAAGGAAAACAAAACGGGAGCAACGTGTTAACGGCTTGCACTCGTCGGGGCCCGTCGATATCTTTCAGCTGAAACACATGACGGGTATTGATCGGATCAATGACCGATAGAGATCTGTGCACACATTGCATTCCCGTAGTTGCTCTATGGTAGGCCTGGATTATGCAAGGTTATATTGAACTTTCAAAGGGAAATGAAGAGGGATATTGTATTGAGAGAGAGAGAGAGAGAGAGAGAGAGAGAGAGAGAGAGAGAGAGAGAGAGTGAGAGGGGGAGAGAGAGGGAGAGAGAGAGGGAGAGGGAGAGGGAGAGAGAGAGAGAGAGAGCAATCAGGCAATGCATAGATAAGCCCTAATAAAGGGCTAATGAATAATGGGAAGGCTTGGGAGAATGTTTTTTAATTGGATTAAGCCGGACAAAGGTTTACTAATGAGAACTTCTTTCATATCTAACTTAGACAGCAAACCAGCAGGAGAAAAGTTAATCATGCGACGGCAGCAACTACCGCAATAAAGCGGCTCCGAGTCTCAAGCATAATACCATCCTTTTGTTGCTGCTCTTTTGTGCAGCTTTGTTATTAGATTCTACAGGTGCCCGGTCATTATTCCTCTCGGTATTAAAATGTCAAGGCTCATAATTTACCCCAATTTTACGAAACTCTGCAAACACAAGCATGACAATGAACCACTTATGAAAAGCTGGGACAAAACGGCGATGCTCGAAGAATAGATGATTGTACAGAAGGTCAGACACAGTTTGTGTTCCAATTTTTAATATTTGATGTGCAAGTATCAATTTTTGATATAACTGTGGACTTACACTATATATATCTTCTGTAGAGATATTAAATAAAGGTAAAAGAACCTTGTAAGTAGTCCATGTACACTTACATAAATGCAAGTGCACATAAAATAGCTCTGCATTAATTTCCGTGAAGGGCTTGACATCAAATACTGTTATCCTTTATGCAGTTATGGTCCATAATCCTCATATATTTTATTTTTGTGTTTGTTTGTTTGGTGAGTGTCTGTTTGGTGTGTGTTTTTTTTTTTTTTTTGGGGGGGGGGGGGGGGGGGGAGAGGGGTTTGATGTAATTTTAATGGTATGAAAAGAGTATATGCAAGTCGCATCTTCACATCTTCCACGGGAGGCAATAAAAGAGGGTAGTCTATCTCCTCCAGACGTAATTGATTTCATTACCAGTGAGACGGACCGCCATACCCCTTTATCTCATGCTCCATGGAAGATGGGTAATCACAATACAGATGGAAAGCAAGCTGACCTTTGATGGTGTGAAAATCAATTTTTGCGAGACCGTTCTCAGAAGTGGCTTGGAGGAGGAGTGACCGGCCTTGCGGAGGTGTCAAGAGACTAATATCAAGTCAATTTCAGCTATAGGTCAGTCTCCACTTGACCCTTGGTATTCAGGGGGTTTAAAATGTCAAGAAGGGGGACGGGATTAATTTAGAAAATAGCATAAGCAAGTATCACTGTGGAGCAGAACTTGTTATCGCTCAATATGTATAGAGATATCAATTATTAATATTAATTTTTGTAGTGGGTGGTGGTGGTAATAGTATATATATGGTAATGAATTTATTAGAATGGTAGTCACTTTGATAATGGTAGTCTTGGTAGTGTCTGCAGTGGCAGTAGTAATGGTGGTGGTAGAGTACATTGGATTATCTGTTAAAAAATACATGTAATATCTTCTACTCCTTTCTTGGTCAAATATCAAGTTCATCAGCATAAAGAAAACACTACCATCTTATATACGAAGAAGGGTCTTAGATCACTTGTTCTTGCACTTTTTATGACAACCTCTCTCTCTCTCTCTCTCTCTATCTATCTATCTATCTCCCTCTTTTATATTTCTCTCCCCCTCTCTCTCTCTCCCATCTCTCTCTCTCCCCCTCTATATCCCTCTCCCACCCTCCCTCTCTCTCTCTTTCCCATCTCTCTCTCTCTCTCTTTAAGATTAATTTCGAAATTTTTTTTTGACTGACTGACTGACTATGGTCTCTATCTGCCCCCTCTATCTTTCTCTCTCTCTCTCTCTACACTTGCTGACTGTTCAAAGCCATACTTTTTTTACAAATCAAAACACTTAAATCAATTTTGAATCAAATCACAAGCTGAAATACATCCCCATCGATCCGATGCTTGACAGGCGACAATATCACTTGGATGGTTTAGAGACATAAGGTCATATAGATCAACATGCAACCAATGAATTACATACTGATGAATGACACACTGCACTACTCTGTCTACAAATACATTCTCTTCTTCTCACCTTTGGTTGTTTCTGTAGCTGCTTGGCCTGTGTACAGGTGGAAAGATAGCGAACAGAGGATTAAGGTACATTCCTCTTCAATATAACGCATCTTATCCATAGCCCATTGGTTGCAATGTTCTTGATGTGATCATTGGAAAGCAATAAGATGCGCAATTAAGATGATCATTACAAAAATTATGACTAAATAATTTTTCTTATTTAAAAAAAATTCACATCCATATTTCTAAAAGAATAACATGGTGTTTTTTCCTTTTTTAGCATAAAGTTAAAATAGCTTTATCAATTTAAATATAAAATTTGGTACCTATAAATATCTTTCATAACACTACTAATCGATTTCCTATGTAGAAAACAATTTGGTTTCTTTGTATTGAACAATATAAACCTAATTGTAAAATCATTAATACATTACTTCAAGTGTTTTCAGAGCTGTACTCTTCAAATTGAGATTTTTGCAAATATTTTGCTATTTATCTTTTGAAAGCTGTGGGTTGAAATCAAATACAGAGTTATGTCCTCATAAATATTATTCTCCTGGAAGGAATTTTCATTTTATTTTCTACAAATCTAGAACTTATTACATTCTTTTTTAGATAGTAAAATCAGTATTTAAAAACAAGATTTTCAGATAACTTACAATTTTGCTCATTCCGTCCATGATTCAGGTGTAAGAATAATTCACTGACTAGATTAAAAACTCTATTACCAAGTTCCGTAGTAAAGCAAATCACACGCTGTTTCACAAAATGTTCAGAAGTGATGATTTGAGGCTTTCCAAATTTGCTCTTGCAGACAATTGTTTGAGGTAGCAGGCTAGGCTAGTGAAAGTTAATGGACATCATCAATTATGGCAACACTTCCTCATCAAAAATTCAATCTATCTCCATGGTGACTGCGGTGACCACTGCGAGGATTTTTTATTGTCACTGAAAATGGTCAGCAGTGATAATGGTTCTTGTGCTTTGGAAGTGTCTAAAGAATGCCATTGTCTTTGGCTGGTTCCATCGTGTTTGATGCGGTAAGTATGCGAGAACGCGACAAAAGGTATCACGGGATGCGTGTCTTGATTACATATTACACCTCTCATCAATGCAGAAATGCTGTTTGAGACCTGGATGAATAAAATGGGAGTAAGAAAACGAATATAATCGGCCTGCCAGAGACTAAGCAACGCTCTTCCTCCCACCTGGGGCCTTTCTTATCCCCAACGTAGCGATGCCATTTTGGTAATTGCGCTCAATCTGGCGTGCATTCCTCGAAACTCATTACAAGGCGAGGTAACCGGACAGATTTGGATGCCGCTCGGAATCGGAATCAGTAATGTGGCTCATCCTGTCATAATCATACATTCAGAGGCTGATATGTCGTGCAACAGCTGGAAACTGAAACGTGTACACATTCATTTTGGAATCGGTAATGAGGTAAACGTGAGAAGGGGGCGAGTGTGCAAACACAGACCAGATAAATTCCCCCCGATTACACAGAGAGCTCTGCATCCAAAGAACAGTCATTAAAAATTAATTCAGCCATCTAACCCATCAAGAATCACGCCTGGTACTTTGACTTCTTAGAAATGAAGCTGTTGGAATATCACCAATTATACGCGAGACGAGGGCAAGTGTTTAAAATGTGCCAGACAAGCCAATTTCGCATCGAGACACATCCAAGTACAGTCATCAAAAATTCATTCAGCAATCCGACCAATCAAGGAAACACCACTGATAATCAAAGCATAGATCTGTCTAATCAAGAATGGTTCTTCGACTGCTCAGAACTGAATCTGTTGAAATAGCCAACAATTATAACATGAGAAGGGAGCGTGTGTGATAAATGAGCCCGACATGCCTCTTTTACACTGAGATCCATCCAAGTACAGTCATCAAAAATTCATTTGTCCATTTGCAACCATCAAAGATACAATCTGGTAAAAGCATCTGCCTTCATGAAAAACTAGCCTTCACTCTTCAGGAAGGAAGCTTTTGAAAGAAAGGACAATAATATTCTGCTCGTGGTTGTAAAACTCATCTCACTAAATAAAATTGCCCAGAAAACGCTCGTGTACCAATTGCTTCATGCATTAATGATTGCATCTGTTCACATGTGATTTTAATCCTGCTATTCTCTTCTCAAACACAAATGTTTCCTAAATATAAACAGAGAATATGCTACACCTTGCCAGTCATAGCAACATTTCAACCAAGATAAAGCGAGCCCTTATCATGTGCGCACATGAGAAAGCATTTTGTCATTATCTTAAAAGAGTAACAATAGGGTTAGAATGATAAAAATGAACCTTGGTATTAAAGTCAGTATCAAAAAAAATCTTCAAAAGTGAACATATCGGTTTATCACAAAAATTAAATTAGCATTTGTATTTCATGATATATTTAATTTCTTGTCTATTACCTTATCATCAATTCATATATATTTTCTCCCTCAGACCTGTCACAAAATAAGCATTCCCATTCCCCTTGCCCCCCCCCCCCTTTGATATTGCACGGACTCTTATGGTTGTATGTACCTTTTTGCTTCCGAGGAGAAAACTGTGTCATTATGTGAATAAGAGACACGACTCCATCATCTAATGAAGCTGTAATATCAAATCTCAATGCAAGAACCAGTGTTTCCCACTAACGATATAATTGGATTCTACTTACAACCAGAGAAAGCACCCTACATTTGCTGAAGGCAACTATTTTGATCACCAAAAGTGAGCATTAACGTTGATTCACGTATATGCACGTGATTTACCATCCCCAAAAAACTCCATAAAAGATGGAAGGGGGGATGGGAATCAGCAGAACATTGTAGCTTTCACAGATACTTGGCAGAATACATAATGTTCAAAGAATACAAATTAAGCAACTGCCTGCCATGTTCAAATGAAAGTGCAAACGAACTAGTGCATTAAAATATGATAAAAACGTTTTGTTCATTTGTGGCTTCTCGAAGTGGAAATGTTTGTCCACATAATTGCTATTTGCCAGTTGGACTGTTTAAGTTCCCTATGCATTACAAATGAGACAATGTTTAATGAACCTTTATTACAGGGTGACGTAATGATTTCAATTACCTCTGTTTTTAATGAGATAAAGTCTAGCCCATGATCGAGTCTTCCTGGTATGTAATAATTAGCTCACACCCTGGGTCGCAGAATGATGTTCGTGTGACACAGCATTATCCTAAACACCGGGACTTATCATGATAGGGCATCTAATGGCCTTGTCACACCTTGACAATTTAGCCAGCATATGCCGACGTATCCAAATTTCTCTGAAAGGCTGGCAAATCTGTAAAAAAAATACTTCTGTGATTAGTATCACTTCTCACATGTTTACTTATCTTAAAAATGTGAGCGTACAGCCCTTAATGAAACAGTTGTTGGAATTTTTTCTATAGAAGCAACTAACATAGCAAATAATTTTTTCCTGAAACCATGAGCTCTATCATTCCAGATAAAGCATTACTATATGATGACATACCAAAGTCAAAGAATTTCTACATATTTTTAAAATCATCCCAAGAGTTCCACATCGTCCTTAGATCATCTCTTACTATCTTTTTGAAATAAAAAAAAATACCATAGAATATCCTTCTATTTGTTTTATTAATAAATGAGGCATGTGACCTCATTGATTTTGAACTTCCCGCCATATCTAAAATGAGTTTAAAATAGTTTTTAAACAATACTACACATTTATGGGATCTTTTGTAGCTCAAATTCCGTATAGGAATAGTTTGATAGCGAACCAAGGGCATGCATTTTTAATTCATACTCCGATGTTCAGAGATGGGCTTTCGGCAGCGAGCACTGACCCCACTGCATTGATCAAAACATAAACATCACCTAATAGTTCCACACATTCCATTTCCAAGAGGGATTCAGATTGCGGTGTTAGATACCCTCAAGGCACTGATAAAACGAAATGTCACGTCACTTTCACTACAAAGCGAGGATGCTTCTCTTAAGAGCTGGCCCGGACAAACAGCTGAAATAACCATCACGGCGAAGACACTCCAAGAAATCATGACAAGACAGGGTACATCACATCCGCTTAGAGCCAGAAGAGCATTGCACTTGTATTATTTGACAGAGTCAATGCCCTTATCGCTCTGAACAGATAGAATCCTCTTCTTCAGATTAGAAGCAGTCTCTTGACATAACAAAATCAAGATGGGTGATAAAAACCTTGATGTGGCAGACCGGTCAAGAAAAGGAATAAAGATGTACGGAGCTGTCTACCTATCAATCTTACGTCACCTTTTGAAGGTTGTTTATGATGTCATCTTCTTATTTCCTTAAAAGGTGATGCTTCTCATAGATACAAATTTTAGAAATGATAAGGGCCTCATGACTTACGTCACGTCAATGAATTATGTGAGGAGATAAGTTACAAACAAAACATCTTGGACAGATAAGATATTGAGAGAAAGGGAAGGGATGAACAGAGAAGCAAGGGTAAAATTTTGGACCACTCATTTTTTTACTGTACATTTCTATCACAGGCAAATGTAAGTATCCAAAGTTGTCAAATGTTGATTTAAAAGCCATGTTTTGTTCCATGAAATGTAGATTGATCATGAAGAGAGATATTAGATTAACAGATGAAATGAATACAAAAGTAATCACAAAGAAAAACATTATGTTGAGAGTTAGAGGGGCATAAGCACTTTACTTAATGCTAAAACTCTGCTGGCTCTTAGTGGATGAAACAATCTTATGCGAGCCAGAAGGGCCATAACTCATACACTTTTTAACAGAGTTAATGTCCTTTATGCTCTCGACAGAGAAAACTATCCATCTCTCCTTGCAAAGCTGTCGTTTCAAAAGTAAACATCATGTACAGATTACGTATTTGAGCACCGCTGTAGTTCAGTCTCAGGTGCAAGCTCCAATTATTAATGTGATTGAGCTTTGATGTTCCGTAGAGCCTTGAATCCCAACAGCCCCCCCCCCCCTCCCACCACCCCCCTTCCTCATGCATCTTATATATCCATCGATCCATCTGATTCAAAGATAAATTTAAACTCATTTTACACATCCAAATAGAAGGATAACACCGCATCTCCTCGGGGAGGTTTCTTTTTCAGACAAGACACAACCATCCTCACTCCAGTCTCCTTTGAATTATCCTTAAGGGAGAGCAACAAACGTCACTGGCCAAGGGAGGGCAGATGCAGATGCTGCGGAGCAATTTCCATCCCAGATGTGTTTCCAATGCTCCAGATAAAACAATCTCTCTCTCGCTGAAGCTGAAATTTGATTCTTTTTTCCAACTAAACATGAAAATCAGATCCCAGCAGCAAGAACATTTCTCTGAATCTTGGTTAGATCGGTGTCATCTCGATGCAAAGATGTGAAGTTGACACAGATTGATCCCATAGATCCACCTCTCCTTCCATCCCCAGTCCCCCCACCCCCACACTCACCTCCAGCCTTTACACGGGAGACTTCCATGATAAAACAACCGTTCCATTTCCCTTCAAAACCGTCACCTATACTACGGAACCCGCCCCCGCGATGTCCACTTTATCGACTGAGCGCAGATGACCTCTTTCCAAAGCTTCAGATGGCAGTCCAATCCCGAGACAAATAAATCAGATTGCTCCCATGATTGCTGGTAAAATCTCGAGGGAGACATCTACAAGGGGTCAGAGATGATTGCTAGCCCATATGGAATCAGACCAGAGGAAAGCTTGATATGAAAGAATTTCTTGAAGTCTAATATCGTCTCCTCCTTCGAGAGCTTATTGAGCTTAGTTTGAAGCAATTCGTCATTTCTCGTGGCCTTTAAGAAATCCTTGTTCTCTATATTACAAACAAGCTACTTAAAGATAAAGTTGAGTTCTGGTCATGTGATTGCATTGTGAAAGAAACAGTGTGGAATCGATGAGAAAAAGCTGATCATGTAGCATGTAAGTACTGGTGTGTACTGCTGCTACTGCAAGGTTCTAGAGTCATCAAAATGATAAGATATTTTGCCCAGTCTTAGTAAAGTAACAAGCACTGTACACAGAAAGATGTATATGAGACTTCACAAACATTTGGCATAAAAATCGGGCCTCATTTTTAAGCCGTTACTTGTCATATTCAGAATATGAAGGCATTTTAAGAGCCAAGCTTTTCAGAGAACATTATTTCTCTGATGTTCTTCCACACAATAACAATGATAATGCTCATAAACTATTTTTCACATCTCCCCAGAACTCAACCTTCTCTTTGAGTACGGACATACAAATATAAGAGTTCTAGCAACCTCTTTAAGCCAGTTAGTCTGACATGTTTCCTTAGAGCCAGTAGGGTATTAGGTCATAGCAATTACAGAGAGTTACAGCCCTTCTAGCACTAAGCAGATGATGTGCTAGTTTCATATCTTACATAGATCATCTTATCAAGGAGAATGACTTATCTGTTTAAAGCCAGAAGGAAGTTAAGTATTATCCCTTCTCATTCAGTTACAGCCCTTCTGGCACTAAGCAGATGATGTGCTAGTTTCATATCTTCCAAAGATCATCCTATCAAGGAGAATGACTTATCTGTTGAGAGCCAGAAGGATGTTAAGTATCATCCCTTTGCCTACAGTTAAAGCCTTTCCAGCTCTAAGCTGATAATTTGGTGGTTTCATATATAACAAAAATTACTTTTTCTGAGCAACCATTTGGCTACAACATGAAACACACATCATGGTTATTGTCTTTACTGATTGAGCATGCTAAAGAGCCAAGTGTAAAAAACATTATTTTAACCAAAGTTTCATGAGAAATGTCAAAATTGTGGATTATTTTTGCCATTATTCTTCTCGGATAAAACAAGTTTGTGAACAGTTGCCACAACTAAGTTTTTTAAGATTATGACTTGTTTTTTCATGGATGATCTTGATGAAAAACAGTGGTTTATCAATTGTGAAAGCTTTTCTCAATCAAGATATGTCAAATAGAATATATCTCTATGCCCAAATCATCAAATGGAAAATCATCAAATGGAAAGAGAATTTGGGGCCATTATGATTAGCGACGGCATAAAAAGAGAGCTAAAATTATTCAGAATACAAGACATACAAGAGAACATAGAAACCCTAGAGCGATGCATTTTCTTTACCTCAGCAAACAAACAAAAAGAAAGATTAACAACAAGACATGAGGGTGAAGTACAATGGGATGGCCTGATGATTTAAACAGACAGGCCTTACGATTGCCTCCAGCGTTACTTAGCAGAATGAACCGTGACGAACCATCTCATGAATCAAGGCGATGGGAGAATGTCCCCAAAAGGCAGAGTGCATCCGAATGCCGCCGCACCTGAAACGGAACACCAGCCGATCCACAAGGCACCGCCGACACGACCATCAAAACAAGACACAGAGGGCCAATTAGAAAGCCGATACACTTCAATATTGTCAGTTTGGAACCAGATGGGCGTTGACTCATGTCCTTTAAGACAGAGTTAGCGGTCTTCTGGCTCTGAACCGTTGATATGTCAGAGGTCCCTTTAGTCCATGTGGAGCGCATCTCTTATGGGATGATGGTGAGTGATGGGGGCAGGGTAGGGCCAGTGGTTGCTGTGGTAGCAAAGTAGAGATTGGCAGATTGGGGTAACACTTCCCAGATACATTGGTTGTGGGGTAAGAGTTTGGCAATAGTTCTACATCTTTGGTAGATTGAATAAGATCTTTTAAAAGGATAAAATGTTGTTTCGTATATATTCATTTATTATTTTGAACATTAACAGTTCTTATAGAAACGGGTCGCCGTGTTCGCAGTGCCCTGAGTCTCAACGGTTACCCACGCCGTTTTATACACAATACCAAGAATAGATCGTCGGAACCCAGGGATCAGAAGGTATACAAGACTTTTACGGTCTTGCCGTACATTGATGGGGTCTCCCAACAACTCAAGCGCCGCCTAGAGAGCCATGGCATTCGAACGGTTTTCAGATCAGATACCACCCTACGTCAACAACTTACACGCCCCAAGGATCCAATTCCTCCACATAGACGGGACGGCATTGTGTACAACATCCCTTGTAAAGGATGTGATAGATCCTACATCGGTGAAACTGCCCGTCCGATAAAAGAAAGAATCACTGAGCATAAGAGGGACGTCAGACTCCGTCGAACTGACAACTCAGCCGTAGCCGAACATGCTTGGGACAACCAGCATCAACCAGACTGGGACGGGGTTCAGTGCCTTTCCCAAGAACGGCATTGGTATACACGGAGGGTAAAAGAAGCTATCAATATCCGTCTCAATCCTAATAATTTCAACAGAGACAACGGGATCGATATCCCCGAATTTTGGATGCGGACGATACGCCGCCATGACACTCGCCGTCCTGCCAGCCAACAACGGTCGATTCCATTCAGCAGACGGCCCGAGCCAGCGGCCCGTTGATTGGTCGAGTACCGTATGCGTCGGCCAATAGGCCTGGTGCATCAGCCGAACCAGCGGCCGAACCAGCGGCCTTGGTGATTGGTCGATCACCGTGTGCGTCGACCAATAGGCATTGGGCGTTATTGTTCCAATTATCGATCGAATTTTAGACCGCTTTACGGTCCTCCCGTAAAGTATAAAAGACCCTTGCTTACAACAGTTTTTATCACCTGACGAAGTATTGCAGTAGCATACGAAACGTCGTGATCTTTTAGATTCCTTATTGACCACATTGCGAGACAAACGAATATCACTAGCGATATTATTTTCGATATTATATCCGCAATGAGTAATATATTTAGCATTATTAACAGTTCTTAATTATTCTCACCAGAAGCACAATGCTCATCTCTATAAAACTTCTGCTACTTATTGTACAATGGCAACAATTAATACCCATTAACATGAAGCAATGGCCCCCTACATGATCCTTCTTGTACTAATAAATTAATTTGACAAATAAGAAGATAAAGATATGGAACATTCAACCTGTTTAGGTATAACTATTAACAGGGTCTCTGGAAGAACTGCATGGATGCTGATAAACATGCTGATAAACATTCCCTGGGTAAAAAAAAAAACATTTTATAGAATTATAGGCCATAGTTAAATAAAATTCTCATGAATCCAAAACAACATTCTCTAAAAGCAATCAACCATGAATCAAATAATACATCATAGAAGCAAATAAAATGCTGTTTGTTTTATTCCAACCTTCAAATAAATCGTATTTATGCCATTCTTTATCACCAATTACTGCCTTCCAATGGATAATATACGGTTGGGTCAATTAATACATGATCTCAAACGACTCTGCCCTGTTTATAGTTGAGCATGCAGTTATCCTTGGTTTGTGTTTTGGGTTTCTAGGCTAACGATTACAGCATCAACCAAAAGTGACATTTCACCCACATCCAACAATACGTACATTTTATGAGAAAAACTACTCCTTCAATTGCTTCATGAATTTTTTATTAAACTTTCCAAGGTGGATAGCGAAGAAACGTGATCAATGGTTGGCAATAAAAATACAGACAAGGAGTGCTTTTATTGGTTTTTCAAGCAGAACATAAACAAGATATCACTAGCCATTATAAGGTTTGTTATACAAAGGTTCTCATATTTCAGGCCAGCGGTATTGATATTTTGTTGTTCCTCTTCACTTTGATTCAATATTTCAAGCAAAATTTATCTCTTTTTTTTCTCCATCACTTTGATTCAGTATTTCAAGAAGTTTTCACACTCTTTTCTTTCCCTCTAATTTCTATTCAATTTTATTGGAGCTGTGCTCATGTAAAATAAAACTACAATATTTCTGAACAAAGAACTACACTTCTTGAAGGTTATATATTGCAATTACTGTTTAAGCACCAACTCTTCTCCATTCCATCTTGAAGTGCACATACAATATTTTAAAATAAGGATTCTAGTGTACTCAATTGATTGTTCACTCTGAAATTCACACTTATAAATTTCATGTAAGTGAAAAAAAATTGGTTTGTTTCTTTATAAGAAGAAAAATGTATCAAAATGGAATGAAAGAGAATTATAGGAAAACAATGACAGAATTCAGCCTTCTTAATTGAATGTATTAGTTATGAAGTATTTAAATTCATGTATACCATAGTTTTATTCAATAAAACAAATGATATAAATGTAACTGAGCATCATCAATGGTTATTTGTTTTTTTTTACTTATATTATCTCAATTTTACTCCCCATGCAATTCTGAATAACAATCTATTCAAAGTAGGAGCATGATTTTTTTAGTGCTACAAACTTGTCAAAATACATGTATTTTCATTACAATACAACAAAATCAGATACATTTGATAAACACCCAAAGTCTAGACAATTGTTGTTATAATGATTTTTCCTTTGCATTCCAGTTTCATCATAATACTTCTATTGATACAACCCATGGAATATTCAATGTCATCAATTCTGTCAAAAACTTGATTCATGCATGGATGATAATCAAACACTCTGAGCAAATAAAAGAATTATAGCTTGGGTTGAAACTACTGTATGAATATAATGGTATGTTGCAGAATGCCAAAGGCACATTATATGTACAAATGTACATTATAATCTGGTTTCATGGTCAAAAAGTATAATATTTACAGTGATTTAACCTTTTTTTGTATCTGTCTCTGTACATCACACATTTTGGAAATGAAAAGTATTAAATTATGGAGTTAATCAAGAGAAATTAAGATACAAGTATGAGGGTTTTTAGAAAAACCACATATTGAAAATGAATGGATTGAAGAGCCTCTTTTCTATAGAAATTAAAATGATTTGTAATTACTGGAGGTAATTCATAAAGAATCGCTCTAAGATTTCATCTAAAATGGAGCTGAAGAAACATTAATACTTGGGCATGTTAGATTACAGTAAACATACTTGAACTACCAGTAACTTTTAATTATTCTGTTTGCAAACTATTCATTTTTTCAAACTGAATTGATGCAATCTTTGATGTCTCTCAAAGTAATGAATTTAATCAAGTAAAGTAGACGAGTGACAAACTATTCCAAACCGACGTACATGCCCATTCATCAATTTCTTTTGACTATGACAGGAATCCATTGACATATTGGAGGATTGCTTACAAATGTTTACCCGTTAAACAAGTCCTGAGAGCATATCAAGAAATTAATCGAGGGGGAGATAAAATGGAGAGATATTTTTCATCGTTCCATCAGCGAAATGTCTTTCCCCACTCCCAATCAATTATGCTAAAGACTAAAATACATTGGGGGTGGTCATGCGAGTCACCGCATATGAAAGTATTACGAGGCACTCCATAGTCCACACCATGTCTTGTGACTGGAGAAATGATTGAATACTTCAGTCTGTTATTCTCATGCCCTAGCACTTGATTTCTAGGGTGAAGTTAGACGTCATAATCCCGTAATGGATGTAAGGGGAGTAATGGATTTCCTTGTCAACTTCAGATGGGGTTCCTTAGTCTTCGATAAATCAGACTTAATTAAAAGTTTGGTAAGCCATTATAGGAAAGTGATTGTGGGGGAACTTAAACAAAACTGTTTGGATGATTTGAAGACTTGCATCCAATCTGTTTGGGCAAATCTTACACAATATATAAAAACAAAAGGAATATGATATGAGACAAATCTGTCAGGAAAATATTAAGAATTGTGTTAACTTTGTTTGGAGAGAGCTTACATAATAGATAAACAACATTGATAAGTTGAAGAGGCAAGGCACATCTTTGCATGAATGAAATAAAGTCGATGGAATTTTCCTGAATTAAAAAAGCAGCATGTTTGTTTTTCTGGTGGGAAGATGCTTATATCTAAATCACATATGTGACAGAGGTCACAATTGAAACAATAGGACATTTAATTTACTGATTGATGACGCTAGCTTGAGATATTTTAAAGTCGTGCTAAGAAACGTACATGTATACAATTAACCTTCCATTAGAGTGATTTTTTCTTACTCAATTTAAATCTCATTACACATATTGACGTAAGGTTTCAATAATATTCAGCCTTTGTCAGATACAAAAGGCTCTTATATTGATCCAAGCGTGTCACACAAATAGATTTTCATCCAATAATACCTAACAAAGAAATTACCATGGCAACATCCTGATGTCAGGATTGCTCTACTGATATGAATTCCCATGATGAATAGCAAATTTCAGTTGCGTGCTCAAAGCACGGAGAAAACAAAGGTGTTTACTGTTCGTTCATAGGGCAATAATTTCAGTGTACACTCAAGCTTCAATCATGCACAGCAAGCCGCATAGCTGAATAGCGGATTTCTGTTGCGTTTTGAAACACGTAGAAAAACAAAGACATTCATATTGTAAAAGTTTCTGTATATATATATATATATATATATAAAAAAATTCTTATAATTAACAAAGTGTTGTACAGCAAATTTCCGTATTCAAACACACAAGTTCACATTGCAAAAGTGTTTGTACACATAAACTTTTATCATGTACTGCACATTATGTAGTTGAATGTCTAATTTTCTGTAGAAGGTTTACATAGAAAAACAAAGAGAAGAAGAAGAAAGAGAGGGAGAGAGAAAGAGGGGGGGGGGGGAGCAAAGATCTTCACATTTACATGGCATAAGTTTTAGTCTTAACACAAGTTTATATTTTCCCAGAACATTGTGTTGGTGAAGTGATGTACATGTACAGTATATTTTAAGCACCATACACATTTTGGGGGATAAAATTGCATATCAAAATCAGAATAAGGGGGGAGGGGGTAACTAATGGTCTCAGACAATGTTCCATAATGTCCTGTGTACGACAGGGGATTAGAGTAGGATACCATCTTATGACAACAAATGGCAGCAATTTAGATTCCAGCATCAATCTGTAATGCAAGGGAGGATTGATGGATTTAACTGAAAGATTGAAAGTAAATGTTTGGAAAGACGGCGTATCAGTCTGATCAGCAGCCCGGGAAATGCTCTAACGATCTTAATTGGTCTTGCAAGGGAGCATTTACAAATGTAATGGATACATTCGTCTGTTGCTAATGACAATTAGAATTGAAAGAGAAAACTAAAGGAACTATGGAAATGTTGAGAGGGAGGTGAAGGGAAAAACTTTCAAACTTTTGAGAAATAAATGTAAAAGATACAGACAAGGTAAATAAGTGAAAGGGGCAAGATATCATCTGCCGACTTGGAGGGGGACACTGCATTTCATCAAAGATACAGATAAGGGCTTTGGTTGGTTTAAAGTTAGGTTTCGTAGTTTAGGGTTAGGGTTGGATTAGCTATAAAGGGTCAAACACTTGACATTAGGAAGTTAGTTTGAATTAACTCTAAACCTAACCTAAAACCCAATCACTACGCTAACCTATTCTCTCTACAAATGAAAGCCCCAAGTTAATGTTGCTAGATCGTGGGTCACATAACTACCCACATGTAGGAAGATATAAGTAGTACACATACACACAAAATTACTTGACGCTTAAGTTAGAGTAAATAATGAATAAAGAAATATTCTTACGATGTACTGTTTGTTATCTTCTTTTTTCTGGCCTCCCTTGTCCATGGCACGGGCGATAACCCCCAACATTTGTCACAACAGTGACAGTCTCACTTCATCAGAAAAGGACATTCGAAATGAAAGTTTGATTTCCAAATAACAAGTAGAAGGCTACACATCAGGACCCCGTTATGATACCACAGTTAATACAGAGCAAGTTAAAAGCTGCCAATTTGAATTATACCATGACTTTGATCATTACACGGCTGATTCACTGTCAAACTGTCTAGGTAAACACCAGGGCGACATGCTTTTGATAACTATATGATGGAACAGCCAAGAGAAATACACTGCCCTTTTTAAGTCTATGTTTATCTAGCCCAATAGAATATGGTATGCAAACAAGGAAATCTATGTATGGAACTCTTCAGTACGATGCCCTTGACAGAGCCACAAGAAAGGAAAGCACACATCATAATTCACAATTCAACCCCCCCCCCCCAAAAAAAAAAAGATTCTGGTAACATGTCTCAATGTTCTAAAGTGGGCCTACTATCTGTATTACCTTTGACCTAGCTAGGAATGCATTATATTAACATTGAGTACTGATAATCAGTATTACCTAAAGCACTATAAAATGTAGGAACCATTGTGATATTGTTTGCTTGTCAACCATGAGTGAGTTTGAGGTATTAAATGCGTGCGTCACAATTCAGAGAATATGAGAAATGTTCAGACAGACAGAAATCAATCTGGTAAACAGATGCCCAAATTTAGGGGAAACAAAAGATGACACAAACTAGAAATTTATAACGAACAAAACCTGTCAACAAGTTTTAATAATAGTGCATAATACCTACAGCTTTGCTGAAGGTCATTTTAATGCTACAGGTAACTTCTAATCTAAAGCCGACCAACCATGTTATCTGTTTGGAGCCGAAAGGGCATTAAATCATATACTTTAACATAGAGTTAATGCCCTTCTGGCTTTGAACAGACACCTGAGGAAGATTCCTACTTGTTTTCTTTAAAGACAAACAGAATACAAACTAGAAGTACGGACCATTCCACAAATGAATTCAGAGTGGACGCATGGATTCTTTACCAAAGTTGCTCTTGATGGCACTAAACCTTGCTCGAGGCGTCCCAGGCAGAGCACCAGCTAATGTATGCAATCTGCATTCTGTCCAATTGAAAGGGGTCATTGCAAAGGGCTAGAGGGAAGGAAGAGAAGGCCACTTAGTTTGGTGGATCGAAGCATCCGTAGAAGCGAATATATGCAGAGGATTCAGGGAAGGTGTTTGGAAAAGTATGATACTGAGCTAATATCCCTGATACACACATTATCACATCAATATCTTGTAGTGCATATGGTGGAGAAGAAAGGGAGAGAAGGAGAGAGTGTGAGAAGAAGAGAGGGAGAGAAGGGGAGAAGGGGAGAAGGAGAGAAGGGGAGAAGGAGAGAAGGGGAGAAGGAGAGAGGGGGAAAAGGAGAGAAAGAGAGAGGGTGAGAAGGAGAGAAAGAGAGAGGGATACCATAGAGAAAGAGAAGGGAGAAGAGGAGGAGTTGATGAGAGTGAGAAAGAGAGTGAAGGGAAAGAAGAAAGAGAAGAGAGGGAGAGGAGAGAAGAGAGGGAGAGGAGAGAAGAGAGAGAGAGAGAGGGTGGCTGGAGAAAGGGGGAGGGGGAGAAAGGAAGAGATGGCAAAATATAGGGTATAATTAACCAATGAAAAGCAAAGAGAAATGTTGTAAACAGGAAGAAAGAAACATCTACATGTGTGCAGAAGAAATTTAAGGAGGGACGAGAAAGGGAAGCAATTTAAAGTTGGTTAGCTGAGATAGGTACGATACGGCGGCGGCGGCGGCGGTGGAGTGGGTTGTACCGTTTACTCTCCACTCGAGTAGTAACATGAGAGAGAATGTCTACAATCCTGACTCTATGTGTAATGAGAAGCAGGATTATAATCTCCGGGACGAGATTGAAACACTAGAGCCATGAACTTTAGCACAGCCAAATACAACACTGAGCACAAACTCAGGTGGAGAATAATGTATACAAGACACAGTCCTTTAACAACATAATACTGCCATCCTCTTTCCATCACATAGAGAGATACAAGTAAATTGTATATTAAAGATCAAGCTTTGGTGATAAAATTGAAGCTATAGCATGTCTGACAGCTCATCCAAGAAATAATCACGTTTTCATGCAAGTAAACTGAATATTAAAGATATATAGCTTAGGTGATAAAATCGAAGCTAGTGTGTCTTATGGTTTATATGAGAAATAATCAACGTATCACAGTGTTAACATGTTTTCAATCTTATTAGAGGAAATGAAAAACCTCAGTAGCTTCAATAGAATGTAAAGTCAGTTCCAAGTTTAAACAGTAAAGGAATAACATAGTTTGCTTTACTATGAATTGTATTATTTCCCCCTCAAATAGAAGGAAAAAAGCTCCATTTCTCATCTATCCATCTATCTCTCTATCAATACTAACAATAATGTTCTCATTCGAAAGGTCAAGTTCTGTTAAAGGGGAAGTCCACCCTGAAATTAAGTTAGTTTTAATAGGAGTAGAAAAATGAGAGAAACAAGTCAGTGAAAGTTTGAGCAAATTCCGATTAAAAATAAGGAAGTTAGGATTTTTTAAGTTGTGATCAATCAAACACAAATTGGCAACTCTATGACGTAAAATGCAAGCTCAACTTCCATTTGCTTAGTACTAAAAAATTCTAAAATTTTCATTTTCCCTCAAGAAATTTTTTAACCATACATGCACCCTAAATATAATAATTGCAAATATGTTTCTATACTCCCCCTGCAAGGAACAAATATATATTCCGTCATCAATAACGAAGAAAACATGATTTTATGGAATATTATGCACAAAGCAAATGAAGGAGAGCTCGTATAATAAGTCACAGAGTTGCCAATTTGTATTTGATTGATCACAACTTCAATAATTCATAACTTTCTTATTTCCATTCAGAATTTGCTCAAACTTTCACTCACCTGATTTTCTTATTATTCTGCCTCTATCGAAACAAACTTATTTTGGGGGTGGACTTTCCCTTTAAGAATATTGAAACATTCCTTAACTTTTCTGGATAATGAATAAAGTTATGATTCCTTAGACGATCTTACACATTTTTTACAGAACAAAAGTAATTGAAAAGGATTGAATATCTTAAATATTCACCTCACATGCTACAGGATCAGCCACATCAAAATCATGTATACCTGCCATAAGCCATAAAAACCAAATGAATCTCAAAATTCTATGACAATATGATCCATTAACTGGCCATATGCACAAATAACACATATATGATTTCACACAAACTTTAGATGAGATATCGATTCATCGAAGAACAAGAATGAAAGCTAAGCCTAAAATAATCTGGCACGATTCCAATGAAGATGTATATTGTCTCCTGTAAATTAAGGAGGTAAGCTAAATGCTGAGACCAAATGAGCTTTCTTACTCCACATCAAATCCGTCAAACACAGGAAAAGACACATTTCTGAATCCCTGAATCAGTATTGAGCTCTCTGTGCAAGATTCCACAATATCCAGATGCCCTAACCCTTCTGCACAGTGTAACCAAGACAAGACGCTTTCTCCCACTGCGAGCATTTAAAGATGAAGACATAAATGCCAAAGATCATAAGAAATTGACAGCATTAGTCAAAATTTATGATCAATTTTTATATCGACGCGATGCTATAACGTGGGCAATACTTGTTATCCTCACTGCTGAGATTTGACAGATGCTCTCATCAGAAGATGTGTTGATTCCGTAAGAAACTTCCAATCCACTGAAAAAGGTGTAAAAAGGTGTAAAATGGTTAAAGATGCACAGAATAATGACGTTCAGATCGGCGTCTTTGCCATCGAGAGCCGACGCAGCTTTCAAATGCAAATGCTCACTGTATTCAACACTGAGTGAGGCAGTTCACGGCGTTGCAACGCCAAGCAACACATGAAGTGACTTCCTTGGCTACACAATGCTGCGAGATGCTTGCCTAGCTGTCTTCTTCTCTTTCCTTCAACACACATCTGTACATGGGTGATGGGGCCCTGATTGAAGATGACACACTCGTCTTCTCGCATGCATGGAAGACGGGTGCATGCATCCTATCCTCCACCTGGTGCACACGGATACCAAGGCGGATACGGGGGTGAGGAGAGATGACAGAAGAGGAAGGACAAAGGGGAGGAAGAAGGAGATGGAGGGAGGGAGGGAGAGGAGGAGGGAGAGAGAGAGAGAGAGAGAGATGGAGAGGAGAAGGAAGGGGGAGAGAGAGAGAGAGAGAGAGGAGAGAAAGAGAGAGAGAGAGAGAGAAGAAATGGAGAAGAGGGAAAGAGATAGAGAGGGGGAGAGAGAGGGAAAGAGATAGAGAGGGAGAGAGAGAGGGCAAGAGATAGAGAGGGAAAGAGATAGAAAGGGGAGATAGAGAGGGGAGAGAGAGGGAAAGAGAGAGGGAGAGAAAGAGAGAGAGAGAGAAAGAGAGAGAGAGAGAGAGATAGAGAGATAGACATAGAGAGCTAGACAGTGTGTGTGGGAGAGACGGAGAGAGATGGAGGTCGAGAATTATGAAATATATGAATGCCTCGGTAGCTAAAAGCATCACCTCACAACACGACTAGAAATGGCTGACGTTAATGAGAAGTGCATGCAAAATTAATATCTAAAAAGATGGTTGAAATTTTTGCCTGATTCCTTCTCTGCAATATCAATACATGGTAGCAGGGTCTCTCTTTCTCACACTTGTAGCAACAAAAAGATGGTGTAATATGAAAACTTCCCTCGCAAATTTTGTTTAAGCAAGAGTTCCTGCTGGATGGAAATAATCATCATCATTGTGGCACTTTCCAGCTGAGCGAAAAAGTAATATCCTCTTCCTTTGTGAAGATTGCTTTCAAGGAAGAGAGGGAAGAAATGAAGATACATGAGGTATGTCTGAAAGCAGTATTAAGACGATTCATATTTAAGTCCCTCTAAAGTGTTTGGAGCCCAAAATTTGCCAAACATTTGATGACAAAATTTCACTTAAATTGTCTCATAATGTAAAAGAGAATGTAATTTAAGACACACTTCGGCAAAGTCCCCCCCCCCCCCAAAAAAAAAAAAAAACGTGTTTGAAGACAAACTATTGATAAAAGAATACATAATTTGGGTTTCCTGTTGTACGCAGATTTTTTGGGGTATACTTTCATCAATATTCAACTTCAAACACATTTGCTTTGAAAACCCTTGGAGCAATGTGTCTTAAATGACATCCTCTTTCACATTATGATACAATTTAAGAGAAATTTTGCCATCAGGTTTTGGGGGCTCCCAACACTTTAGAGGGGTTTTAATGGTAATAACACAAATCATCATCTGAATAGTAATAATCACAATAATAATTAATTATCTAAAAGATCATTCCAAGGTCAGCAATTGAGTAAAAATATTTTGTTTGGAACCAGAAGGGCATTAATTAACTCATGTACCTTACTGCAGAGTTAATGCCCTTTCGGCTCTGAACAGACGATATCAAGTTTACCAAACAGCCATACTTTTCATTAATTTATACACAGCATTAATGGTCCGCTGAGAGCCAGAAGGATGTTAACTCAAATAATTTTCAATACAGTTAATGCCCTTCTGGCTCTCAACAGCTGATTTCAGAAAAGCTATGTTTTCATATCTATGTTAGATTGAGTACAACCTTTAACAGGAAATCAAACCCTTGCAATAAGTTGATTTGTATGAGAGCAGAAAAATAACAGAAACAGAATTAATTGAAACTTTCATCAGTTTGTTTCTCTGATTTTCATGCTTTCTTTTAGAGTAGTTGTCTAACGTCTATTTGGGTTGGATTTCCCTTTTAACTATTTGAATGCAAGAAGGCATGTGACTTGATATATTCCTATGAAACTATGAAATGCAATAAGAAATTCCCAGAGCCCCAAACTTCAAGAGTGATTGGAACTTCAGTTCAGTTCACTTCAATAATTCTTTCCGAGAATGAACTCTTCTCTTGTTTGTTAGAGGTAAATGTCAGACTACATCACTCTCATACTCATACAAATCCGCTTGCACATGAATACTTATCAAAGAAATATATTTTTTGAAGAAAATCTCTCTTTCTAGCAGCAAACAAATACAGACAAAATGTCAAACATTTAAAGGCGATATACTTCAATTCCATCTCTGAATATAAAATCCTCCACATTTGCATTGATCTTTATTAGCACTACCTTTGAAATTCATGTTCCCCCACTAAAAAAATTAGGATAAAAATATCAAACAAATAGACAAATTTGCAGCAAAACCTTGCCAAAATTGAAATTTCTAATATTAATTCAAATTTAGATTGAAATATCAAACAGATAAAACAAATTTAAAACAAACAGGCCGGGTACAGGAGGAATGTTCTCAATTCCTTCATGTTGTCTTACTCTTAAATGATACATTATTATACAAAGCACATCCTGCATGGAGGTCGAGAATTATGAAAGATATGAATGCCTCGGTAGCTAAAAGCATCACCTAACAACACGACTAGATATGGCAGATGTTAATGAGAAGTGCATGCAAAATGAATATCTTAAAAGATGGTTGAAATTTGTTGCCTACTCCCTTCTCTGTAATACATCGTAACATGGTTCTCTCTTTCTCACAATTGTAGCAACACAAAGATGGTGTAATATGAAAACTGCTCTTGCAAATTTTGTTCAAGGAAGAGTTCCTGCTGGATGGAAACAATCATCATCATTGTGGCAATTTGCAGCTGAGCGAAAAAGTAATATCCTCTTCCTTTGTGAAAAGTGCTTTCAAGGGAGAGAGGGGGAAAAAAGGAGACACATGAAGTATGTTTGAAAGCAGTATTAAGATGATTCGTATTTAAGTCCCTCTAAAGTGTTTGGAGCCCCAAATTTGCCAAACATTTGATGACAAAATTTCACTTAATCTGTATCATAATGTAAAAGGGGATGTCACACTTCTGCAACCCCCCCCCCCCCCCCCAATGTGTTTTAAGACAAATATTGATGAAAGAATACATAATTTGGGTTTTCCTGTTCTCCGCAGAATGTTTTTGAATCCACATTTGCTTTGAAATTTCTTGCAGAAATGTGTCTTAAATGACATTCTCTTTTACATTATGATACAATTTAAGTGATATTTTGCCCATCAAATTGTTGGGGCTCCCAACACATTAGAGGGGCTTTAATGGTAATAACACAAATCATCATCTTAATGGTAATAATCACAATATCAAAACGTGCTCTACAATGTTATTCCAAGATCAGCAATTGAGTTAATTATTGCTTGTTTGGAGCAAGAAGGGCATTAATTAACTCATGTACCTTACTACAGAGTTAATGCCCTTTTGGCTCTAAACATAGATATCAAGTTTACGAAGCAGCGATAGTGTTCATAAATTTATACACAGCATTAATTATCCACTGAGAGCCAAAAGGGTGATAAATCATTTTCAATACAGTTAATGCCCTTCTGGCTCCCAGCACTAGCTGATTTCAGAAAAGCTATGTTTTCATATCTACATTAGATTGAGTACAACCTTTAACGGGAAATCCGACCCTTGCAATAAGTTGATTTGTATGAGAGCAGAAAAATAACAAACAGAATTAATTGAAACTTTCATCAGTTTGCTTCTCTGATTTGTATGCTTTCTTTTAGAGTAGTTGTCTAATGTCTATTTGGGTTGGATTTCCCTTTTAACTATTTGAATGCAAGAAGGCATGTGAATTGATATATTCGCTTGCAAATATGAGATGCAATAAGAAATTCCCAGAGCCCCAAAATTCCCAGAGCCCCAAACTTCAAGAGTGATTGGAAATTTCAGCTCAGTTCACTTCAATAATCTTTCCGAGAATGAACTCTTCTCTTGTTTGTTAGAGGTAAATGTCAGACTACATCACTCTCATACTCATACAATTCTGCTTGCACATGAGTACTTATCAAAGAAAGATATTTCTTGAAGAAAATTTTCCTTTCTAGCAGCAAACAATTGCAGAATAAATGTCAAACCTTCAAAGGAGATATACTTCAATTCCATCTCTGAATTCAAAATCCTCCACATTTGTATTGATTTTTTTTCGCTAAATGACATTAGCACTTCCCTAGGAATTCATGTTCCCCCACTAAAAAATGAATTATGATTGAAATATCAAACAGATAGACTAAGTTTGCAGCAAAACCTTGCAAAATTAAATTTAAAAAAATGTATCAAGCATCAACATACATGCGTAAGACCTCATTTCTAATATTAAATCAAATAAAACTGCCAGTCTTAAACTGGCGGGAATGTAGGTAGGCCGGGTAACGGAGGAATGTTCTTCCTTCCTTCCTTTATGTTGTCTTACTCTTAAATGATACATTATTATACAGAGCACATCCTACATGGCTTGGGGGTAGAAGCAATTCTGACGTCAATGGCCGAGGGAGTGAAGCAACTCATCTTTAAGCCCCACAAAGCAGAAAATATATAAATTCTAATCACCTTTAAGCCAACAGCTTTTCATTTCGTGATGAGATCGCCAATCTTACTGCCTCTTAGCTAATATCTTTCACGATTTATTAGCACTTCAAATTGGTTTTTACTCCCAGGTTTCAATTTGTTTGAAACAATTTGAGTGTTATCTTTCTCTATACTCTTTGCTCTCGGGCAACACGAAGTCAATGCCCTACTAGGTATCAACAGAATATTCAACCATTTTGTTTTATGTATTTTACTGAGGCTTTCAACTAAAGACAATTATTGAAATCTTTGATGTGAGCGGCAATGGGTGACAATATACATAGAGCTTGCCTTTTTATTTGAATCCCTTCATCATTAATCATTTAAGAGCATCTCGGATGAACAGTGCTTAACAGGCCCATTTATAGGACTTACTTCATTCCCGCAACAGTCTTCTGCTAATGCTAAATACCAATTTAAAGATTATAACATAGTGCATTGACATCATTTATGAGCACTAATAGAATTATTTAGAAAACCAATGTGCTTACTGCTTCTACGTGGAAATTATACTGTCCAATTGCGTCACTTTATGTTTGTCTGATCTGTTTATTGGTACATGCACTTTGCTAAGTGTCATGTGACATATAGCTCTCATCTTCCCAGAAGCTACAAAATGGTTGATGTTTTATTAATGTTATGGCTTTGTGCAGAATAGGAAATGGGACTCAAAAGCCGTAATAGGCACATGCACTTTTAACTCAATGTTATCGTTTGAAAATATGAACTCACCTATTATTAAAATGTTTCTGATCAGTTTGCAGACTGTTTCATCACTTTCATGTACATAACTGGAAACAATGTGAACATGTTTTTGGATTGGTACTTTCATGAAGATGTAAAATCATAACATGAGACAAAATTGCAAAAACTCCCCCATGTTGATCAAGATGTTGGAGTAAAGGTTAAAATTGAAAAAAGGGTTGGAAGCTTCACAATTTGACTTGGAGGCTCTAGAAAGGTTTCTGCAGGAATTCTCCACGCATCGCATCGCAACGGCAGCGTGGTAAAGGGCACCTACATCGATCATTCATGTAGAATAAAATGGCTGACAGCTCAATTCCCCAAACTATGGTTGGTAGCGCTAAATGAGGTATGTGTACGAATATTCAACCGTGAATTCAGCAAAGAGCCTTGGCATGTGTTGTACTTAATGATGACATTATTCAAACCCATGGTCCATTTGTCTTGCTTTGTTCTATTGACGTGTAAGGAAATAGTGAAAAAATATCCAAATATAATTAAAAACAACATTTCTAAACCTAACTCCCGAGCGAGAATTAATTCAGGTGTCATTATCATAAGGCATGACGGCCATGTGGGTCAAAAATTAATCCTGAATCATATATATCATCTGTAGTGCTCTAAAATACAACATGGCCTCACAAGCACAAACCTCATACAGGCATTACCCTACCAGGCATGAGGTACAGCATTTTCCTACACTAACAAAAGTCCTAACTTCAATCGTGGACCAACCTTTTCCTCAACCATACACCCTAACCCTACACCTCAACTGAAACCCATTTGCAATGCTTAAGCTAACCTAAGCTTTTTATGACATAAAGCCTGGAGCAATTGCCGCATGAGCAAATGTGGGATCACCTTTGGGGCAGTTTCGTTGCTGAACCAGGAACGTACTATCCGGCACATTTAAGCAACGTCAAAGGGTATCTGATGGCTCTTTAGGCATGGACAACCAAACACAGATCAAACTAAAATTTAGTATAGCTTAGATTCCTAACAGGTCCTCACTGGCAAGACCAATGTCCAAGTGTATTGGAAAACCCTTAGGCATGATTCGACCCTCTCTTTAGTGCTGCTTAGTAGCTTTAATAACAGGGTCTTGTGAAGACAAGCAACCAACGCCAAACCAATACCAAACCCATCTTTGTTGTAACGTATGAACAGCGCCTCACAGGCATAGCGATGTCCAAGGGTATCAGACATCTCTTTAAGCATGGCTCACCACCCAAGGATCGCATGCTGGGACTGGGGAATATAAGATGGATGGACTGGATGTATTATTCAAGGCGTCCCATAGAGAATAGGATAGCTTCAAGGAAGGAAACCCTTCTTCAGAGAGTTTAAAGATGACCATGAATTCACAATGAGCCCATCTCTCTCATGTGTTGCTTTAAAGAGCAGGATTAAACAAATAAATATTGTCTATTTACATCGAGCAGGGCCCTTTAATAACTATTAGCATAGCAACTTCCTTCAGGCTCTTAAGTGATAACGATTTTAGGATCATAGCTCTTGAAAGACAATTTAAATTGTGATATTATGAGCTTTGATTCCAGGTAGACCAATGTATATTTCTAATTATTACGCTGATTCATATGATTCACAGAATAAAGTAAAAAATCGTTTATTATCAGACCTTATCAAAAAAATCTGTTTCTTCTTCACATAATGTTAAGACACTGTTGATAACTCACTAACATGTTACATATAGAGAGTGAGAGAGTGAGAGAGAGAGAGAGAGAGAGAGAGAGAGACAGAGAGAGACAGAGAGACACAGAGAGGAGGGGAAGTATTGACAGAACAAAATGAGAGAAAATTGAAGGGAATGAGAGATTGAGACAGGGAAAGAGAAAGGGAAAGAGAAAGGGAGAGAAAAAGAAAGAGAGAGAGAGAGAGAGAGACGGGGAAAGAGAAATGGAGAGAGACAGGTAAAGAGAAAGGGAGAGAAAGAGAGAAAGAGAAAATGAGAGAATGAGAGCGAGGGGGGGGGGGGGGAGGGAGGGAGAAACAGTTGATACATGACGTGATGAAAACTTGACAGCCCGGATCTTATCTACACAATCAACTTCCTGCGTTTCCATTCAATATCAACCGACACTCTCGTGATGCAAACCCATGCAATCAATAATGCATAATTTTTAATGCAATCCTGACCAGTCACTGCTATCAAGCTTGTTTTGACCATGCCTCTCAATTTTGATATGAACTTGGTATACGAATCTGTAAATCATATACAATGGAATACACATGCGAGCTGGTCATGATGAGAGAAAGAGGGGAGAGAAAGAGAGAAAGAGAGAGAGAGAGAGAGAGAGAGGGGAAAGAGAGAGAGAGATAGAGAGGGGGAAAAAGATAGAAAAAAGGGAGATATATATATATATATATATAGAGAGAGAGAGAGAGAGAGAGAAAAGGGTGCAGAAAGAGAGAAAGGGAGATAAATATGTATATAGAGAGAGAGAGAGATAGAGAGAAAGAGAGAGAGAAAGATAAATAGGTATATATATATATAGAGAGAGAGAGAGAGAGAGAGAAAGAGAGGAGAGAGAAGGGTACAAAGAGACAGAGAAATATATAGAGAAAGTCACAGACACAGACACAGAGGGGGGAGGGAGAACAAGCAATAAAATGGTGGACTTTCCCTTGCTTAAATAACGTCTGCTAAGAACTACAAGGCATCAATTATAAATAGGACTTTACGAGTTAACGCCATTTTGTTGTAAGCAGACGATATTAACTATACAAACTAATAGAAAAGGCATACATGAGTGCGTACTAGCCGGGGTCCATTTACATTACCCCTACGCGTCGGCTTGCGTAAGCAAAGTGTGAGGACGTTGTCAGGGCGAGTGAAAATTAATGAAACATGATGCACATGGGTGGACTTTTAATGAAACAAGTAGGAAGTCAGGAATTAGGAATATTGAAGCTAATGAGATTTTTATTTGACTACACTGAGAACTCAAGATGCTTATATAAATAAGATCAGGGCCCTGTACTAAAATAGGGAGTTTAATTCGTCGCTGTTTTCACAAAGTGACGGTAGTGAAAGAAAATTGCATTCACTTTGCGTTACGATTTTCCTCACTACCAAGGACGAATTGTAGTCATATTTCATACACAGAAGATAATTTTCATTTTTTAGCAAAAAAACATGAAAAGAATTTTATTTTATTGAATATTATTTATCAATATCATTAGCTCCAGTAGAAATGAAATTATGATAAGCTGGAAAAAGCAACTAATACTAAAGTAACTGTCATCATCACCATCTACATCTACATCATCATCACCATCTACATCATCATCATCACCACCACCATCATCATCATCATCATCATCATCATCACCATTTACATCATCATCACCATCACCATCATCATCATCATCATCATCATCATCATCACCATCATCATCATCATCACCATTATTAAACATCATCACCATCATCATCACAACTATCACCATCATCATCATTACCACCATTATCAAACATCATCACCACCATCATCATAACTATCACCATCATCATCATAATCAATATCATCATCATCATCATCACCATTATTAAACAACTAAAGCAACTGTCATTATCACCATCTACATCATTAACACCATCACCATCACCATCATCATCGTTACCACAATTATCAAACATCATCACCACCTTCATCACAACTATCACCATCATCATCATAATCAATATCATCATCATCATCATCACCATTATTAAACATCATCACCATCACCATCATCATCACCATCATCATCATCACTACCACTTACATCATCACCACCACCACCACCACAACCCTATCAATACCACCACCACCACCGTCAATAAAAACATCACCACTACCATTTGTCATCATCATCACCCCCAATACTTTTTCCAAAGAATATCATCTACCTGATGCAACAAACTGCAATCAGGCGCATTCCTAACGCGACAGGAAATATTTGTCATGGTTTTGTGCTCACATCATCAGTCATGGGTGCATTCCTAATGGACTTCTTAATGTTTGTTAGATTAAGAGCCAAAAAGGAGTTAACTCTGAGTTAAAGAATACAGGTTAAAGCCCTTCTGGCTCTCAGCAGATGATAACACACATGGATACTTCATGTTGATTTCACGGTTAGGTAAACAATTTTGATGCCACTTTTTGCTTGGTTGCATCCGACTTGTTCATTTACAATACTTGGATGCATTCCTTCATAACAATTATTAATACTTGAGACTACAAACGGCAGTTGTACTTTTCCACAAATTCATCAACGTCAAAGTAGGTCCATGTAGCTTAGCTTAATGAAGTGGCATGATAAACGTGTCAGGAATGCAAAATGCATGATTGTTGAAACTCATATTTTTATGGCATTGACATAGAACCATATAATCATGAAATGAAGCAAGTAGATACCTCTACTAAATTGATTGGGTTTAATATTACCAAATCGTTATTCCATATGTCTAGATACAATTTTGATTCTCCTCCCCCCCCCCCCCTAAGAAAAAATAAATATTATGCCTTTATTATGCCATCCCGATGTATCTTTCCTAATCACTATGTCTTTCCTACATCCCCTTCCATCATTTCAAAAGTGAACTGTCACTTGATAAACTTGGCAACTTTAAAGTTCTTTTGCAATGCATTTACATGACCAGGGGGTGTTTCGCAAAGATCCTAAGTCAAGCTTAACTCTAAGTTGGAGAGCCATTTGTAGCCTTAAAATCAAATACATTCAAAAGGAAAAAATCAAGTATTTTATACTTGACATACTTTCCCCATCAAGGACATGAAATCTCCTTGATAATAGAAAATATGAATGATTTGAATCAACATTTTATGCCTTTTAAAATAACTTATATAAACAGTTTTTTAAGATGCTAAAGGCCTTCCATAATTGTTAAGTCCAACTTAGAGATAAGTTCAACTTAGGATCTTTGTAAAACACCTCTAAGTCTCTAATGAGGGACCCACACATTCAGAGTAAACTAAGGCATCATAAGGTGTCATAATTCTTTTGACGATGCCTCGGAGGACACTCAATTAATTCATCTGACCCAGAAACGGGGGAGATGGAGAACCAACTTGGCACTGCAAGAGGCTACTGGGATGCTGCATGTTGATTGCAGCATTCCAGAGATAGTGATACCTACATGGATATACCCTCCTACTCCTACCATCTCATGCAGATGGAGACATACAAGAAGGTCATGGGGGTCAAAACTATAATGAGGGTTGTAGTCTACACATTCAGACACCTAGCTCTCTCTATTGAAAGGGTACATCTGTAAATGTGATGTTTAAAGGAAGTGTAAGTCCAGGGCCACATGCTAACTTTTTTTGTAACCCATCAATATTTTGTCTTTCTTAGGGTCTGTATATACAACATTTAAGCCCTGTGTTATTATTATTATTATTTTTTTTTTTTTAATATAATCTGGAGGCTGATTTATGCTAGGTGTCTGTAAGTGCTGAGCTCTGGTGTAGTCTATACTAAAGTTTTCTGCCTCAAAGATTTTTTTTTTTTAAAGATTAAATGGCAGAAAACTAAATATTGTCATTCATACTGGAGTGTCTCAACTATCTAGACTAGACTGGTCTAAACAATTATGTGGTCAATGTACTTGACATGTAGCTGTGGAATAGGACACCAGTCAAACAACCATATGGAGCTAATTTATCATTAGGAGATATTGAAGCCTATACTAATGCTATTTGCCACAGCCACCTTTGCAAGACAAATTGTGCATATCATCAGAAATAGATTAAAACGTGCATTCAAAATAGCTATTTTTTCTTAGAATAGAAAGTAGAAATATGCAATAGATAGTTATTTTAGATAACAACGCACAAATAAATATTTGGTTTCCTGTCTTACAAACACTATTCAGTCCTCAACTGTTTACTATACGGACATACAACACGTCCTTCTGCGGCTAAAGTGGGTTCAACATGTGACCTGCATCATTCAACATGGCCACAGCTTGTAGCTAGGCACAGTAGGTATCTAAAGCCCCATTAATGAATACCAAGCCAAAAGGCATCCGTTATATGCAAGTACGTGTTGTGGCGACAGTGGCGTCGCAATACATGTATACATGGGGTGGAATATAATACAAAAGCCTACGTGGAAACATTCAATGCTTATCTAATAAGGCATGCCTTGAAATATGGATTACATGAAGTGCATTGTTGCCATGGTGACAGCACACAAAAGATGCTTGGTAACAGATGAAAAGCAAGATTGTGTCTGGTTCTTATCTACAGTAGATGACAACATCGAGCATATCCATTGTAGGCCAGAGAAAGATGAGAAAAATACTGGTGCATTTCATATTTGCTGATAAAGCATCTCTCTATTTTGTGTACTTTGCTTTACCATTAATTATCTATAATCTAAAAAAGGGGGAAAAAGAAGTATGATATCTGAGTGTTCATCCTTGATGTCATCCCAATAGCATAAATATCATGAGATGAATTATATTGTATCACTGCTGACAAAATATAGCCTACATGGAAGATCTACTATTTCTAAACTAAGTTGCTATCCTTGCTTTAAGTTAGCATGTAGTTAAATTATGGAAAGACATATGCCCCTGGAATTATTACAAATGCAAACAATTTTTTTTTTTGTGTGTGTGATGTATGCCTCAGACTGGTAAAAATGAATCACTCAAATTGTTCTGGCAATCTTGTAATGTGCATGATTTGTATCACTAGGCTGCATGCATAAATGCAGCCCTTCAACGATTACAAGTAGAAGAAAATGTTCAAAAACAATGCATATGTTTGCATATTTTGATGTAATATTCATAATTTCATATACATTTGCCATAAATCAATTTCATATTTCACCTCCACATATATGCTCTACACTGTAATAAACGTGAATGCATGGGAAATTTACAACGCTGGTTCGTAAATGTCACCCCTTACATGCCCCCTGTGTATCAACACACAGCGAACCAAATCCAGCCCCAACGCATGCATACACACAAACACGCACCTACACACTTCCATTCACTATACACTCTCAATAGACGAGCTTCCCCTGGTTTCAACCTTACAGGCCTTTGATTAAATGCACCCCAGAAAAAACACACAAACATCACAATGTTTGCCACAAGAGGGGGCTGTTCACAATACATACATCTGCCAAATTTAGCTAATTGAGGGTCTACATCTCTTCCTCCTCATCCGCCAATGGATGACACTAAGGAATTTCACAGTTGGAGGAAGTTTTGGAGTTTCAAATTATGTTCCTGAGAAATTGTTTAAGATTTACCTTTTAATACAGCGCTATGTCTTCCTTTGCTGTATGTGACACTCCATAGACTTTAGATAAAGGGTTTTATAACATTGTCTGAGCAATTTTGTGCAATGTGATCTGTCCGACATAAGCCTTTTATCCATTTATTTCAATATCAAAAAGCTATTTTGCCTTTGGATATTGAAACCTGTATCAAAATATCATTTGAATTTGTGAACATCTTGAATCTGTGAGTCTAAATCCGCCTCAAACATTCATGGAGATGAGCAATATTGCCTGACTGATAGTTACCAAATTAAAACTATGATGAAGGTGCTTTTCCTCGCTTTGGGGAGATATTCAAACAATTTCCCAAAATGGTGAATAATGAATTACCTGTACTTTATAAAATGATACCATTAAATCCTCTAGCACTAAATCAGTTTATGCCTACCGTATCAGTGACTTTTAAGATAATACATACAGTTTGCCCCCCCCCTCCCCTCCCCTTAAGTTTACATACACCTGGAAGAAAAATATTTTAATCACATTCTCAGAACTGAATTTATTCCTATTAGGAGTCACATATATAAATGTCTCAGAGTGATTAGTGATGTATATACCATATAAACTAAAGTGATTAACAGAGGCCTGACTTGTCTATCTTCCTGAAGTGAAAATTTGGTAGGAATGAGTGAAATTGTGGTAATGTCTACCCTGTGTATGTAAACTTCCTGGCCCAACTGTAAGTCAAAGCTTTATAAAAGTAGCTCCAAGAAACTGTCATGTCATAAAAAATCATTAAAGTTCTGTTATAAACAAATTATAACAGAACTTTATCGATTGACACGAACAAACTATATTTGATATGCCGGTATAGATGGAGGCTCTTAAGTCGATTTGACAACTAATAGTCGTTATTTTCCCACTTAAAGACATTTTCAAGCCCCCCTTTTTTTTAGGGAAGTTCTAAATTAGTATTATCTTTCAAATGCTGTTGGAATTTAACCTTTTCATTTTTTTTGCCTGCAAATGGGACATAGTACCTTTAATCAGAGACCAAACTTGTCTATCTTCCTGAAGTGGAAAGTTGGCAGGAATGAGTGAAGTTGCGATAATGTATATTGCTTTTTTACCAGGTGAACTTTCGGGCCCAACTGTAAGTCCAAGCTTTTCTAAAGTAGCTCCAAGAAAATGTCTTGTCATAAACAATCAATAAAGTTCTGTTATAACATTTTTATAACAGAACTTTATTGATTGTTTATGACATGGGAGTTTCTTGATGTGACATGAACAAACTATATCTGATGTGCCGGTACAGATGGAGGTTGTGATAAATTACCCTTCTTGCCAAATTGCATGTTTGGAGACAGAAAAGGTAGTATTTATCTTAAAAGCAATATTCTTTGTGACAAATCAAGTGCATTTCCATTTTCTGGGAATGCCTATAAAATTGATGGCTATTTTCAGCAAAGTGCAGTTTATGTCCCTGTGCGATCTCTCTCGCTGAGTAGCAAGAAAAATGTTTATTTTATTGATCGAAGTACATTACGACAAGTACATGACACTCTGTCAAAGCAAGCAGTTAGGTGAAACCCCTGCATGTAACTTAATAAAATTACATTCTCTTTTTATTAACCTATGGACTGCCAAATTCTCTTATTCAATTTGCTGAATACAGGATCCTACTTGTTCTCATAGGCAAGGTGTTGAAAAGAAAAGCACTCTACAACATTCAGACATTTCTGTCATTCTTTTCTTATTTAAAAAAAGGCATTTTCACTATTTGCTTAGGAAGTGCAGCTAGTGCCATCCAAGCGATATTAGATTAGAAAGTGTGAGCTGGGGAAGCTCGTATTACGAACATTGGATTAGGGAATTTGTCCCAAAGTGTTGCATTGTGGGATGCCTCGATCACACATGGTAATATCATGTAACATCATGTCACTGGCGATGACATCGTGGAAAAAGAAAAAAGATGGGGGAGTGTATTAAACAGAAGGAAATTCACTCTCAGGGTGAACTTTAGTTGGATGACCTATAAAATTGTCTGGAAAGGGTGAGTTTGGAGGTCTGCGAGATGAGTTAAAAGTGATGGAGACTAAGAGCTTGTGGCTGGTAGAAAGAAAGTGAAGACGGAAGGGAAATGTCAAAGGGAAGGAATTTAAAGGACCCTCACCTTCCATCCCCTCTTTCGTCCTCTGAAGATGGAAGTATGTGTTTTAATGATGAGGCTTAAAAGCAGTAAAAATGTACATTAGAAATGGGTAAGGTATAGGTTGGAATATAACTCTCTCCTTTTGCATTAAGATAATGAAATGAAATCTGACGACTTCTACATATTTGCTTATCAAATTGAGCATTCATATATTGTCTGTTTGGAGGAAGAAGGGCGTTAAACTTTTACACTTTAAAGGTAAAGACCAGTATTGGCAACGCCCCAATTTCAAAAAATGAAATGGAAGCTCTCATTACCAATCATGTGAAAGAATATGTTTTGACTAATACATGATGATAACAAATTTGCCGGGAAACCGCCTACTAATTCATATATTTGGTAAATTTATTTCTCTCATGGTCTGGTGAGAGAGATAGGGTAGTCCCATATACATCTTTCTGTGTATATTGCTTGTAACTTTACGAAGAATGGGCCAAATTTCTTATCATTTTGATGATTCCAGAACCTTGCAGATGCTAGATGCTAGATGATCGACCTTTTCTGATCGATTCCACAACGTTTCTTTCACAATGCAATCGCATGACCATTACTGGTCTTTACCTTTAACAAAGAGTTAATGCCTTTCTGGTTCTGAATTTATGATATTAGATGTGAAACAAGAAATTTATGCCCTTGCTTGTGACCAAATCAAGAAGTTGATACAGTTTGAACATAAAATGCATGACAAAATATAATCTATAAAATCAATGACAATTATCACAAAATAACATTAAAACACCATAAACAGTGACAGGTGATGACAAAGACAATCTTATGAAGATGAAGACTTGTTCGAAAGGTATGAAAGGATATAGAGACTGGTAGGGGCCAAAATGATGAGAAAAATGGGTAATAAATTAGACTTAGAAACAAGATTGATATTTAAAAGTGTGATGAACGAAGACAAAGAAACAAAGATAGGAAAAGTCTGAGGAAAAGTCAGAAAAAACTCATTCACACATGTTATGAGCTGTCATTTCAAGAAGCTGTTGTGACCAGTCTGTTATGTAGCAGGTCAAGAGATCAAGCATAATGCCATTTCCTGGATTGAATGTGAGTTGTTGAAAAGTGGTCTACAAAAAGGGAATCATCTTATCCTGGAAAAAACCTACTACTGATGTTCAAAAGGGCAAACAGAGTAGAAAGAGTAGAAACCCAGAAAGAGGGTGAAGGCAAGTTTGACAGACAATGACATACAATGACAGACAAGAATGAACGGACAAATGTACTGTAGGAAAGGAGATGGAATAGACAGAAAGAATGATTCGTTGGCAGATGAATAATAAAATTAATTTTAATAATAATAAATGTAACTCATATAGCGCCGAATCCACTCTGTAGAGTACTCAAGGCGGATATACTTACGGATACGGATATACTGATGTCAAGTGATAGATGGATGTTTACACAAACAGATGGATACGGTAGATCTAGATAGGCAGGAGTGCTAATAATGTTATCAAATAATCTTAAAATGGCCCACAAGGGAAATATAGATGAGGAAATGCCTTAATAATGTGCAATCTACTGGAAATCAGAAACAGGAAATGCACATAGGAAATTTGTAAAAACAGAGTACACTGTACTTGAAATCAGATGTATTGAGATACAAGATAGTATGAGAGATCAAGATAGAGAATTGTTAAGGGAAATAGGAAAGGCATGAAAGAATGAGAGAGATGTATGGACAGAAAGAGACAGAGAGAGAGATGTTCTAGAAAAATATAGGAAAAGTATGAGAAAAGAAGATGGAGATTTACATTGTGAAATGGTGAGTAAGAGAGATAGAGAGATAGAGAGAGAGAGAGAGAGAGAGAGAGGGAGAGAGAGAAATAGAGATAGAAATAGAGATAGAGAGATAGAGAGAAAGAGAGATAGATAGAGAAAAAGAGAGAGAGATAGAGATAGAGAAAAAGAGGGAGAGATAGAGAAAGAGAGAGAGAGAGAGGAAGAGAGAGAGAGAGTAAGAGAGAGAGAAAGGAGGGGGAAGGTAAACGAGATAGATGTTGAGATATTGAGGAAAAATATAGGAAATGAGAAAAAGAGACAGAGATAGAAATGGTGAGAGTGATATAGAGAGCGAAAGAGAGAATACACTAATGCTTACTTTTGGGGAAAGATAAAAGTAATGGGAGGCAGACAGAGAGATGGAGAGAGAAAGAGAAAGAGAGCGTATGTATGCTTGCTTTGGGGAGAAGATGAAAGGAATGTGTGAGACAGAGAGACAGACAGACAGAGAGAAGGAAAGAGCCAAGACGCACCACCTACAATAAGCCAACAGTCATGACTGCGCATACCGAATGAGAGAGGTCTTCTCTTTGCACCAACACATTCGTATTGTCTCAGGGTAAGTGACCAATCAATAAACTGACATTTAAAATGTCATGCAGACAGAAGGGCTTTCGGCTACTACGCTAATAAACGAGAGGCTCTCCTCATCGTCGCGTCCAGCTCCTGGCTGTCGTCTGTCGTCGCAAGGAGAACGCTAAAGGTGGAAATGATGACTTGACATTTCCAATGTCTCTTTCTCTCTCTCTCTGATGGAGAGGAACAATCAACATACAATTCATCATTGTAAGTGATAGCAACACTTGAACAAATACACACCAAAATATTTAAACTAATTTCTTTCACGTCATTCAAATTCCTTGATGTAGTCTTCAACCAATTATGAATTTGCAGGATCCCTTGTTTTCAATGTAGTTCGGAGGTTTATAATCTTAATTTTTGTCTGCTAGAGCTACTTTTAAATCAGTTATTGTGCTCATTATTTATTATGACACTCGACAGAATTGTTGTGAACAGGTCTTTCTTTTTATTTGAATGATAGCTGTATCTCAAGACTTCAATTTGCATTTATTTACTTCCGTAAATACTTACTTGCTTACTTACGTACTTACTTACTTACTTATATACTTTCTTCTTTCCTTACTCACTTACTTACATAAATACTTAATTCCTTGCTTACGTACTGACCGACTTACTCATTCACTGACTTTACTTTACTTTTGATATCTCACTTACTTACTTACTTTCTTACTTCCATACTTACGTACTGACCAACTTTATACTCACTGACTTTACTTTACTTTACTTTTAATACCCCACTTACTTACTTGTAACTTACTTTCTTGCTTTCTTTCTTACTTTTTTTTTACTTATGTTATCAACCAACCTACCGACCTCCTTACTTACTTACTTTCATAATTTAACAGTTGTTTTAACAGGAAATGAATGCTTACTGTACAATTACATCCAAAACCACATATATCTAAATACAAATAGCTAACAAAGAATGTCTTGTATAAGCATTCTTATTATAAGTATCTGATAAAAATGAAGAATATTTTCACCTTCCCCTTCACCCCATTCATAATCTTCTACATACCTGCCATCTGTAAAGATACTCAAATGGCTTCAATGTAAGCTTCTAAACAAGATTATTGTAGTACTGGATAAAGCGCTAAATCTTGTTATAAATCCTACCTACAGGCAGTGCTACTTTGAATGGGGGCATGGGTGAGGGTAACATCAAGGTTCTATCTGACCAGGTTTTCTCACCAGGTTACAAAAAGAAGAAGAAAACTTGAAAGAAACAAAACAAACTAATTCATCCTGCGACGATGATTCTGATTATTAATCATGTATATAGTGCCATACAAGTATTTTTGTTTAAACAAAAGCCCAATGAACTTGGTATTCTCACATTTAATGAAATATAATATTTCTTGTCCATTCCAGAAACACCATAAAAATGGTCTGTTAACAAATACACTTTTTAGGGAGATTGCACTTCTTTTTCTTTAGTGATCTCAAAATATTTATCATATTCCTTAATATTTACTTTTTATCTCAGTCCAAGGCCTGTTATAGACATCGCAAATATTCAATTGTGTGTTATAATAGTGTATGCACTTCTATACCTAATATATACCATCATAGCACCCCACAACTGACCATGCACTGAAGTATGAAACTATATTTGTAGAGATAGCCTTGTAAGGTGTGAGATAAACTTCATTGTCTGGGTACACAAGACCCAGATTAAACATATCACAATACCGCTATTGTTGAGGAGTTTGCATGGTTGAAGTAGTAAATATTTATCATGGCGATTTTGAGGGGTATAGATCCTTAATATAAACCATCATGTGATGAATGTATGGAGTATAATTACAAAATTAGTCACCTACGGTACTGCATTAGATGAGTCATTCATGTTTTATGATCCATTTTTTGTCTTCTTCGGTAATTAGGGCCGTTGATTCATAATTAGTAGTAGTATCAACCGTAAATACTCTTAATGATAATGAGAAGAAAAATACAAACTTGCAGTAAAAGTAGTAGTAGTAATGGTGGTGGTAGTAGTAGTAGATGTCATGGTGGTGTAGGAGTATTGGTTGTGGTAGTGGTGGTGGTTGTGGTAGTGGTGGTGGTAGTGGTAATGGTTGTGGTAGTTGTGATGGTACGGGTAGTGGTAGGGCTAGTGGTAGGGGTAGTGGAAGGGGTAGTGGTAGTGGCGGTGGTGGTAGGGGCAGTGGTAGTGGTATAGATAGGGGGAGTAGTAATAGTTGTGGTGGTGGTAAATGTAGTGGTAGTTGTAGGGGCGGTGGTAGTGGTAGTTTTTGTGGGAGTGATGGCCATAGAATATGTTGTAGGTATATAAGCAGCAGCAGCAGCAGCTAAATTATAGCAGGAGTAGAAATACCAGAATCAGCATTAATAGCAGTAGTATAGTGGCAGCAGGAAAAAGAGAAGTATTTATGTCACTACTATACTATTTAAATGAAAATACTTAAATATCAGTACGAAATTCCTGTATTGAATTGAAATTTTATTATCCAAACGTTAAAATACATTATTTTATATATCATGTTTTTATTATGTTATGTATTATGTTACTGTTCCAATTGCTACATGTTATTGATATTGCTCTCATTTTTTCCTCGTTTTGGTTTTGTCTGTTTGCTTCCTGTTCCTCATGTATTTATTATTACATTTGTTTCTCTTTTTGTTCCCGGATTTGTAACCGGATATATGTTATTGTATAATTTGTAACATATCCTGCTTTTTGTCAGTCAATGAGGAAATACTTCTCTTCTTCTGGCTGAGGACCTGGGTAATTTCAATGTAACCTACTTAATTTCCTTCTCATGAAATAAAGATGACTTCTATATTTAGCTGAAACATTATAGTGCAAAATTGGATACACAGTTACCATAAATGTTTTCATGTCTAGAAAGGAACAAAGGATTATATAAAGTATATGTAATAATACGATCTGATATGTGTTACATAAAACGACAAGGATAAATCATTTGTCTGGAACAGGAAGGAAATTAAAACATATATTTTAACAAAGAGCTAACACCCCTCAGGCTCCAAACAAACAAAATGGCTTATTCATCTTATTCGCAAAATTATTGACCGCGTATAATACCTTTTAAAGATAAAGTTGATTTCTGGTTAAAGGTAAAGACCAGTAATGGTCATGCGATTGCATTGTGAAAGAAACGTTGTGGAATCGATCAGAAAAGGTTGATCATCTAGCATCAAGCATCTGCAAGGTTCTGGAATCATCAAAATGATAAGAAATTTGGCCCATTCTTCGTAAAGTTACAAGCACTATACACAGAAAGATGTATATAGGACTACCCTATATCTCTCACACGACCATGAGAGAAACAAATTTACCAAATATATTAATTAGTAGGCGGTTTCCCGGCAATTTTTTTATCATCATGTATTAGTCAAAACATATTCTTTCACATGATTGGTAATGAGAGCTTCCATTTCATTTTTTGAAATTGGGGCGTTTCCAATACTGGTCTTTACCTTTAAACAATTATTTGTGAAAGAAACTAAACTGTATCTACAAGTTATTCCTAAAGGTGGGTTATATGTACTTCATAGGAATAATCACATAATGTAAAACTTAGAAATTATCAAAATTATAAAAATTGATTTCAGCTGGCTGAAAGTCAAACAAATGGACTGCACACAAATTAAGGTATATGGGGCTTCACACATATATTGAATGACAATTTGGTCCTGAGTTTAAAAGTATTTGTTGTCATATAATATGACAATTGAGGGCATTTCAAGTGGAATGCTTTTCATGTGCAATTTCTACAGTGATATTCTTCCATTTAAAAATAAAACTAATGAGAAAATTTCAATTTTTTTCTTCATCTTTACTAGTACATCACCTTATCTTTAAGCCCAAACTCAGATATATCATGAAGAGCAAATATACCTCTCTACATATAGACCATGTACGTGCGTCATTCCTCCCAATCGCGTTCGCACAAGGTATGGCCATGTACGGCAAACATTAACCCTGCGTTCAAACATCGACCTACTACAACTTTCAAACTACCAGCATTCATCGTTCAGCTTTAAGATTCTTTCAAATCTATATAAGTTTTTTAATTTGTCCCAGTCCAAATGTTGTTTAAAGAAACGTCATGTTACAGAATGTTGTATAGTGAAATGCTTATTGAAGCATCCTCTCAGATGACCTTTTGTTTGTTTGTTTTGTTAAGTTTTGACAAAGAATCAAGGTCCTGCTCTAGCCTCAACGTTATATAATGCAAAAATCTTAAAAACCAAGTGGGCTTCATATGAAGAGTTTACTTCCAAAAGGAGCTAAATCTGTTTTTGTAACTTCGGAGAAAAAAAGAAATTGTTTACAAGATTTTGTACAGGCGTCTATAGAAAAGTAATATTAGAAGGTGCATTTTTTCGTAATTGCTCCCAAAATTTAGGTAATAATTTTGTTGAAGACGGGCACTTAAATGAACAATGTTTTGATATTAATAACTTGATGTTCATCAAAAGTGGATTTAGCTCCTTTTGGAATTTAGCTCTTCATATCATGAGTGCGCACTTATGACAGGCCACCTGCCAAATCAACTGACCTCTTTTTTATGCAACTTTTTTTTTTAACAGATGTTGTTTTCTAGTCTTTGTTTTACAATGATTCTTTAAATAAACGTCTTTTTATCTAAAAAGTCTGAACAGACCATAAATTGCAAACTAATCATCTGATCTTGCCCTGGGTAACATTAAAAAACCTTATTTTATTTTCATTGTACCAGTTCTATATACCAGCACAGCGTGAAGCATGCTCTAATTCGTGTTTCTTACTTGTATCCGCTTTTGTATTTTCCTTGAAGGCATTTATCATTCTAAATCTAGTTTTATTTGACATACAAAGGCTTCTGAGTGATTTTATGTAATCGCCAATATACAAAACTGCACATTAGTACGTGTTGAGAGCCCCCAACAATTGATGGCAACAAAATGTGAAAGAGCATGTCACGTAAGACACATTTCTGCAAAGTCATACATTGATGAAAGAATACAAAATTTAGCTTTTTTCCATATACAACAGAAATCCCAAAGTATGTATTCTTTTATCAATATTTGCCTTCAAACACATTTTGGGGGGGAAATCTTTGCAGAAGTGTCTTAAATGACATCCTCTTTTAGGTTTTGGTACAATTTAAGTGAAATGTTGCCATCAAATCTTTGGACAATTTGGGGCTCCCAACACTTTAAATCTTGTTTAATTTTTAATATTCTTATTTTGCTAGTCATTTTTTCAAAGATTGCAACATAACCACCCCATCCCCATGCACACTAAGTGTTAAAAGTTTCCTCATATAAATATTTTATTGCTAACATTTCATAAACAAAGTACATTTCCATCACACAACTCAACTCATCATTTTTTTAAAGATCGTCTATAACCAAAAGATAATACGCTCAAAATTTAAAGTTGAGTGTCTTTGTCAATCATGATCAACATAGCCATCTCTTTAAATGCGATCAGGCAAAATTTGCCAAAGTTTCAATCAAGGTTTCAGCTATCAGAGAACAAGACCTAAATCATGAAATGCACTAAGTTCAATGGCACAATTAAGATTGAGTACATGGCTTGTATGCAGAGATAAACAATGATATAAATTTGACCTGAAATCTTGTCATGTAAATCATGTTTTATGATGCTTCTTAGGAAATTAGGTAGGAAGATGGTTGACATACTCTAAGTACATTGCATCATCTAAAGTACCCTATAAATCAACTGCATGAAGCAAGATGGGCATTACCTCTGTGTAAGACCCCGTTCTCACTCACTTTGAAAGTGGTCTTAGTTAGACCGCTCCAGAGGAACGGGTCTTGAGGAACGGTTTGCGAGCGTTCACACTCCAAGCAGTTTTTATGGCTCAAACCGCTCCAAGAGTCAAAGTGGTCTTGTTGCTATGGCAGCTCAGGTAGGCGGGTCAATTTTTTCGCGCGCGGAATCCAAACCCTATGTCCCGTACTACATGTTTCGCACTGAAGATCACTGGCTCACCATTCAAAGTACGCTTTCCGTTCACATTGCACATTAGAGCGCTCTGGAGCGCTCTTAATAAGACCCGCTCCTCAAGACCACCTCGGAAGGTGGTCTTCTGGAGCGGTCCAGAAGTCCGCTTCCTGGACCACTTTGACCGTTCTCACTCACCTAAGAACCGCTCCTGAGGAACGGGTCTTAGTTAGAGCGCTCCAGAGCGCTCCAACGAAGTGAGTGAGAACGGGGTCTAACACTCATATCCTTCTTGCTCCGAACAGACAAAATATATTTTTGTTCTCTCTTTCTCTACTTCCCTACATAATTATACAACTTTCTGTTTCTTAAAAAAGCATTGTTTCCTGTACCCTCCCCTTTCCCCTCTTTCCCCTCTCTCTCTCTCTCCCTCTCTCCCTCTCTCTATCTGTCTCTGTCTCTTTGTCTCTCTCTCTCTTTCTCTCTTTCTGTCTGTCTCTCTCTGTAGCTCTCTGTGTCTCTGTAGTGCTCTCTCTCTCTCTCTCTCTATATATATATATATATATATTTCTCTCTCTCTCTCTCTCTCTCTCTCCCTCTCTGAATCTATCGCTCAATCTTTCTCCCTCTTCTTGAGATTTCATGTATGTAAACATGGCACTAAACTATTAACATATTAGCTCATGCTTGAAAATTACTGCTTGTTTACAGTGATACAAATACATTTTGAACTATGGACCACAGGCATGAAATTTATACCAGTTAAAGATTTATTTTGTGATTTCATATCACTGTGTATTAAGATAAAAGCGCTTCATTGGAGACATACATGTATAGTCTACTTAATTTCTTTCTTTCCTTTCTTCTTTCTTTTTTTTTGTTTTCACTTCCTGTTTTTTCTAAATGAATAATTGTTTGCTCATTACAAGTACTATCACAAATCTTCTACTTAGACATCTATTCATATATTTGACAACAGCAATTGAATTATTTGCAGTCCCTAATCCTGATAAAACATAACCCACTAAATCAAACACAGTAATAACATGCAAAATCACAACTTTCTTACTGGCTGTTTTTGATTTATTTATTTTTTTAAAGAGGGGGGGGGGGGGGTGGGGGGGGGGGGGTCTTCTTCATTTATTTCAAAAGTAATTATTTTCTTTTTTATTAAGTTGGCAACTGCAACAAAAATTGCCCCCAATACTAGAATTTATGAACTGACTTTGAAAGATGCATTAGCTAAACATCTACTGAGAACCAGTAGGGTGACAACCCATAAACCTTAACACTTAATTAATGCCCTTTTGGCCCTCAGCAGAGCTAGAAGGTTTTTAACTATGTGTTAAAGTATATGAGTTACTACCCTTTTGGCTACAAATAAACAGCGTGCTCCTTACTTCTCTCTTGATTTTTTTTGTGGGAAAATTCATTCAACTACCTTTTAATACCATGGCAGAACACATATATATTAACATTTGGCCTTTTGTTAGATATTTCAGTGAAATATAATTTATGAACAAGCCAGTATTTGACCCCCCCCCCCCCCCCCCCTCCTCAACAATAAGTTCAACCTAGATGTCAGAGGTCAAAGATCAGAGGGGGTTATTATTCAAATTGTCAAGTTTTTGAGTACAAGAACACATATATATTGACATTCGGCCCCTTGTCAAGTAGATATGAAATATAAGAACAAGCCAGTATTTGCATGATCCCCCCCCCCTCGACAATAAGTTGAATCTAGAGGTCAGAGGTCAAAGATCAGAGGGGGTTATTATTAGAATTGTCAAGTTTGATTACCTTCTCGCCTCCCTCATCTGAAGAGAACTCATCTGGAAGTGACCCGTATGAGTCATACTGGCTTTGATCTCCCATCACGGTTATGAAGGCAGTGGTTCCACTGGGTCAATTAGTTGAGAAATGGTCACCAGCTCGACTCACCTCAGTGTCTACCACTCAAGGACTTGTCAAAAGATCCTTTCAGTTGTTTGGGGTCTTAAATCGATGTATGTCTGGTTTCGAGGTATCAGAACTCAGTTTTATTCAGCGCTCTTGAATATGGATGTAACCTCAAAAAATGTACTTTTCAAATGCAAAGAAGGAATGTATCAATTCAACGTTGCAGTGTTTGTTCTGTATTGCTTTAATTATTAACAAGGTGCTTGGAATAACAAGAGTATTGGTTTCTTGATGGTAATTATTGCCAGTTTGTTCTCAGATACCCTGATAGGAAGATAAGCTGTATTCGATCACTAGAGGAATGTATTACAAAAATGAACTCATCTCCTTTCCTATGACATGAAACTCTTCAAGTATTTCAGGTTAGGCGTTCCAAAGTTATCGCCACAATTACAACGTCCACTGTCAAACCGAGTGCTTTGTAAATCTGCTCCTCTTTGTCGTAGTCGTAAGTGCAAATTCTTTTTCACAGGTAGTAAGATCAAACGCACGAGCACATTCCTGAAAAAACTTGTTTTTCACCCTCACCTTTCAAAGGAAGACTGTGTATGATTCTGTCGAACATCAAACAAACAAATGACACGGTCCATAAAACATTTCTGTTTAAATGTACATTCCAAATATTTGGATAGTTGTGCATATAACCTTTGGAAGACATCAATTACAAAAAAAATGAAATGGTCTTAGACGGTAGATTGAGGCTTTTTAAGACCTTTTCACAAATTGGTGAGCCTCTTTAAGTACATTGAGAGGCAAGTCATCAATTTAAAACCGATACACACGCAGTAGAGCAGAGAATATGGCCTCAATTTGGCGCGACATGGAGCCTCGAAAAGTAATATTCCTCCTTCATCACCATTTCCATAAAGTTCACATGCACTTCGGATATCTATATTGAAATGTTCCTCTCAAATGATACGGGCGATTTAACGTTCTCCGGCGGTCGAAAAGCAAAAGAGAAATGACTTGTTCAAGTTATTGTGATTTCCTAGCTGTCATCTGTACCACACAATCCAATTCAGGTTAATGTGACCTTTCACTTATACCAGCGTGATGTCTAATGGCTGCTATAGGTATATAAGAAGCTCGTGACATAGACAAAACTACTGGTAGGTTATGTATATCCAGAGATAAAATGACACAATAATCCTTGCAAAGTTCATCTTCTCTGAAAAGACAGGTCAAACATGATTTGTGAAGCTGAGATTTACAGTGTGAACAAACGCTGAAGTCCGGCCAGAATTTATGGTCCAAATATTCCACCACACTTCCACACAGCTAGTAAAACTCAACAGAAGTGATTCATTTTGATAAACATATCACTAAAGCTCAAGTGTGCTAGCTGTCATTGATAAAGTCCAGTTAACAAGCACTATGTTGGTAAACTGTGTGCAGTATTAAGGCTGTGATTTCTTTTGTATGAAAAGAACTGGAGGACTACAAAAGTTTGAATAGGACAGATGATCTGATTCCAGTCTGAAGGGGCCCCAGACGAATAAAAGGCTGAAATAGTTCATTGCTCCCAAATAATACACCTTTAACCCTGGGGGACTAGAAATACACCTTTATTCTCTCATGTGAGTGGAAGCCAAATGTATATGCAGCTAAGTAATGTTCATTGGCAGGTGCTTCAATACTATAAATATCTAACGTCTGCTTATAGGTATGTCTCTGTTGCTTTATAACGCTAGTCAACTCAAATACTTGCTAAACAGGTGAGTTGTTCATCTATAAGAATAAAAGTCTAAGTTCATTCAACAATGTCTATTGAAGTACTCCCACACAGTACCTAAATGGTTCCTCAATTGTTGACTTCCACGTGTCTTGGAAGACGAAGAAACTCATGAAATGGAAGAGATACTGTTATGGGAATGTCTCCTCCTAAACTTTACTCTCACTTTTTCTCCTGTCTACAAGACCTCTTTTAAAAAATGGATGCAGACAGTATTTCTCCACACAATGCTGTGTAATTGTACGTACAATGAGAAAGTTCTCAAATTCTTTGCTGCATTGCATAACCGCCAGCACAAAAATGAGTTGTAATATCCCCTTGCAGATATGTCAAATCCAATCTCTTTTATGCTTGTTTTCTTGATTGATACTCATGCAGTGTTAGGTGATTTCCTAGATAAAAGAAAACTCCAAACTTGTCCAAACAATCAGAAAAAGAAAGATCAATGTATCAGACATTTAAAAAGTTTCATTTGAGAAGAATATGCAGCTACCGGTCACTTTGTTTGATCCAGAAAATGTGTCTTTTCCTTGGTTCTTTCGGTCTTTGTCTTGGAATTAGCTCATGGTGTGTACCCATACATAGAAGACGGTCTCAATCCAAGTGAAATTGATGATTGCCATGCAGAATTTGATATATCGTATGTTTTAAAGACATGCCTGCTGATGTCCGACACATACCGGTACTAACAATGTACAATGATCCATTATCATTAAAAAATAAGAACTGTACTCTGCATAGTCCAGGGATAGTGTTTGAAATGAAGTAACTAGCTATCGAGTATCCACTGTCTGACATGTGGTAGTTCAGCTAGCTAGGAGTGGACGGAATTACCACATGTATGTATTGCTGTAGGTGCTTCCTGACTCGCTCTCACCACCACCATCAAAACCAACACCAGCACGACGACGGATGTCTTGTTTGGTTGGAAGCACGCTAGGCTGGGTAGACTCGAGCACGACCGACTTTGCAGTACGGTGGATCTTTCTTCTACCAAGAGCTAGCTAGCTAGCGCTATAATCCCACACCGAGCTATGTTTGGCATAACTGGCGTGCGTTCCCAATATCATGTCGTGTGAAGCAAGGTCAGAGCAACCTACCGACAGCTGGCAGAGAAATCATAGACTGCCACTTCTCCCTCTCTTCTCCCTCTTTCATCGCCTCTCTCTCTATCTCTCTCTATCTCTATCTATCACCGTCTTTCTCTTCACCTTGTCCTTAGTCTTCACCATGTGTATTTACAATGTCGTCTTGCCTCATCCCCTTTCCCTTAACTTCCGCTACTCATCATCATCACCTCCTTCATACCATAGCATTCCTCAACCTTTGGATTTCACTGAGCTCATGCACTTGGTACTATGTGAAACTGCCCTTCCAAAGGTTATATTACAGCAACATGAATACCAGATATGTGTGTCCCTTTTCTTGTAACTTTAGACAGTTGTTTCCTTCCCCCCTTTCTCTTTTGAATTCCATCCCTTCTTTCTTTACTTTATCTCTCGTCACATCTTGGGAAATTAACTTTCACTTCCCAATTGCATCCTTTTAAATGCCCCCTTCCAGATCTCCCCCACCCATACCTCCCACTCTCTCTCTCTCTCTCTCTTTCTCTCTCCTTCTCCCTCTCTTTCTTTCTTCTCTTCTCTTTCTTTTCACTGACCGTCTACTTTTTTTTCTCTCTCTTTCTCATTTCCCTTCTGTCCTCTAACCCCTATTTCTTTTCTCTTTTTCTCTCTTCCATCACATTCTCCCCCCTCTCCTTCCCACTCTCTCCCTCCCCCTCTCTCTCTCTCTCTTTCTCTCTTTCTCTCTCTCTTTCTATCTCTCCCCACTCTCCATTCTCAATAAGCCCGAACCAGCTATTCCTGGCATTACCTGCCATGCATGCCTAACCAGCCAAAGATGACACTCGGATCTACTCTCATCTAAAAAATATTTAAAAAACAGGAAAGTTCCGCTTGTTTGATTCCCACTGGAAGCAATTCCAAGCCTCGCTCTAGTGCTTGCTTTATTAACAGAACCAGGTACTGATACACTGACTAAATAGACTCAATGGTCGAGAGATACTTTCACTTTTCAGGTCACCATTCCAAAGCTGTTTGCAATGGCCATATATACCAGAGAGTATAGGCTAACAAAAACTCAGGGAGAAAGTGATTGCACTGTTTTATATTGTTTGCAGCACACCCAGTTAGCACACCACTTTGTTGTGTTCAGAGAAGCAAGATATTTTCTACAAATATTTATCAAAAATAAAAGATAATTTGATTTACTCTCTAATTTTCATCTAAGTAGCTGTTTTAATCTTAATGAAAGATATAATCCAACTTTGAAGAGATGGATTCTAATGGAAAACTTTTTAAAAGAATAATAAGTTCTATTTCCAATTTTCGCTTTTCTCATATCAGAATATTATCTTTACCTTTTCCTCAAAAACTGTTTATTAATGTGTGTTTTTATTTGTCTTGTTGTCTATTATCAAACATTCTTACAAACTCTTAGCACATTTGTATTTATATTTATGTGACATTAAAAGGGGCTTTCCAAAGTGAGTAATATCACATTTCTATTGTTAAAGTATTTCTAAAAAATATATGCTTTACATGCTAATATATAAAAACACCACTGGTAACATCAAAAAATAAAATAATACAAATTTGATAGCTTCTTTCTTCACATGATGAAGAGAGAAAAAATATTTTCTATTAGTTTAAATGTAATAATGTATTGTGTTCACTCTGTTTTGTATCCCATTATTTTGTTTTGTTTGAGGTGGCTCTTTTACCAGGATATTATGGAACTGAGATGATCATTCAAATAAAAGAGAAAAAAAGAAAAAGAAAGAAGGTACATAGATTCCACTGAAAATTATAACAGAAACTATATCTTGTTTACTATCTTTAACATTCAAATATAGACTTTGCAAAGATTAATTATATTTCTATATCTGAGTTCATTTTTTAAGGTCAGATTTATCCAATCAATTATATATAAATATCCTATCAAAAACAGATATTTATTTGACTTATGATAGATTTATATCTAATAGATATTAGACAAACATCCTAATTGACAACTGTCAAACATGAATTACACCCAAATCAAATAGGCCACATCCCCATTATATATATTTTGAATGAGTCACAAGCAATGATACTTAATACTTGATCTTATCACTTCTGATGTCAGATCAATTTTCCTTTTGGTCTGATCAAAGAGTAAAGTCTACATTTTATGTGCTACTGATAATAAACAGTAATTTTTTGTTAGATAATGGGAATATAAAATCAAATGCATGTTTGTTCATGTCTGGGAGAACTTATCTAATATATTGGAGTTTATCTGGAGACATATTGAAACAATAAAGGCATTCTGCTTTTAAATGTTTATTCTTGTACTTCAAAGAAATGGTGTGACAAAATGCTCTGTAATCAAACTATTTTTGTAAATCTAAAACATGATTATAATAATAATAATAGTAGATTGCTTATTAAATGAGTACATGTAATACTTAATAAATTAATATCTCTCATTATTGGTTGAAATTATGTTGCTATTCTAAATTCTGATGTATGTCCAAACATGTCTCCAAACCTTATGAATGTAAATTACTGCCAATTAATCTTACTCACCCAAATTTCTCCCTTTTTTTCTACTTCAAGCTTTATCTCGTTTGTAAGTTTCATTTCCGTCATTTTTCATTTCCTTGTTGATTTTTGTGTGCCATTTCATTCCTACTTTGTATATTACTGTGCATATTATTGTATTTTATCTCACCAATTTTTAATGTATTGTATAGTTTATTCAATAAACAAATTTAATCAATCAATCAATCAGTACCAACATGGTCTCTATGCATATTAAAACATCCCTTTAATTAAAGTCACAAAAACTTACATTACACATTCAACAGCAATTGTCTTTTCAGCTCCAATTTAAAGTGCTCCAGCTGAATGACACATTTCTTAAATTTTATGGGAATAATTCCAAAGTTCTGGTGCTATCTTTAGAAATTCACTATCCCCATAGAATCTGTAACTCATCGCACAACAAATTTACAAGAAGGGTTTATGGCGACATTAATAGGAATCAAAATAGACTGGAAAAATGTGTATTTCTAAATCCCCCAATCCATGTATGCCTGACACCATCAGTGTTAAAGGACATGGCACTTGTGATGAAATCATTCTGATCTAGAATTTTACCTAATCATATCCTTCAATCAAATATTAAATACTCATTATTCCTAAGTATCATTTGAGGGGCCAACAATTGTACAAGCATTGCTTTTTAGTGGACCCCTCTGCTTCCAAAATGTAATGTTTTGTTGTAAACATAAATAAATTGAATTGAATATATTCAGCTGTTAGTTGAAATGAAAATGCAAAATAAATTCACAGTATTTGACAGCAATGATATATTCTAGTTGAGCATCTTTTTTATATATGAACTACGCCCTCTATGTTGAGATGCATTACAGGATGAGAAGAAGTGGCTTCTCGAGCAAAAGTTGGTGAATTCCAGCAATAATCTTGCAGTGGCCTGTATGATAAACTATTCTTTTTTCTTCTTCTTTTGCATCAACAGTTTTGCAGTCTTTTCTTAGTAGATACAGTGGCCTATACTCTACAAAATACAACATGAATATGACACTAGTTTTAAGCACCACCTCAGTTGGGTATAACAGCCAACAATAATTAGATTTTGCTTTATAAAATTAACCATTAGTTGAGTTTAACACTTTCAATGACCGTTGGTGGTTTGAAATGTATAATTTGGGAATGCTATCCACTGGAAAACAAAACAAATCTTATGTTTATTCTTGAAATAGGTAAATGATTGCAGAGATAGAAATCAAAGATTAATATTTTATCAAGATGGAACACTAACAAAAAATAGGAACTCTAATTGGAAACTAATTTCTCAATATTCATTAGATATTTCTAGAACATTTTCAATTTTTTTTTTCTTTTAAAACGGTTTATTGATAAGAAATCATTCACGGCCAGATTGTAGATTCTTTTACAATCAGGATATATGAAATGGATAAATATGCTTGCTGACAGCATGAGCAATGGACAAATGTAGGGGGCACAACTAACTCATGTCTCTTCCCTTTAAAACCCAATGCTGCCCAACTTAAGTACACCAACAAAAAGGTGCCCCCTAGTTTTGTTCTTGTGCACCCTTTTCAAATGTTAGCTTCAAAAGGCTGCTAAAAAAGTGAGAACCTTTCGTCTTGGTCTGAATTGTTCAAGAATGGTTCCCCCCCCCCTTTTTTTTTTTTTACAGCCCTTGCTGTAAGAGCTAAGTGCAAATAATAGACAGAGAGGGAGTCTACCATTAATGTCTTTCTAAAGGCCCCTTAAATGTCTTTACTATGCACTTGTAGGCCTTCATAACGCATGATTGGATCCTCACTAGGATCGGACGCCAGAGATACATACTCGTATGTCCCAAAGGCCAAAGAAAGGGTGACACTTTAATAATCTACAGAATGTAACAAAATGCATGGGTTGGTTCTGCATATAGACAGGAAGATTTCATTTTTTTTTATTTTTCTGAGTTTTATTTCCTCCTCCAAATCCCTTTCTCCCTCTCTCTTTCTCTTTCTCTTTCTCTCTCCCCCTCTCTGTTTGTCCATCTGTCTCTCTCTCCGTCTGTCTTGTTCATTCGTGCTCTCTCCCTCTTGTTCATTCTTGCTCTCTCTCTCCTATCCCCTCTATGTCTTTTTGAACTTGCTAAAACATCTCTCTGAATTAGATATATATATATATCTTGCTCTCGTTTGTAACTTGCTCTTCCTTTCCCCATCGCTCTGTACGCTTGACCAATACTATTGGGATTGAGCGAGTCAGTCAGCCATAATTCTGGCATGGAGTCTTATTAGCTTAAGTGCTTTAACATGTGCACCAAACCTAATGATGGGTCAGGCACAATTTGTAGATATTTCTCGTTTGCTGTCCTATCAAATTCCAAACTCAATCATCCTCATTTCGTCTCCATTTATGGTGTAAAACAACCAGACAGTCATGATTTGCTTTTGCATTCTATCCCGGGCAACAAATAGATATAAGAGTTAAGATGTAAGGCCTGCCATTTCTAAAGCATACTGCTGTTGAAGTAAGATGCAGAGCTTTGGACCTGACATTTTACCGTATGTGAACGGACCCATTTGAGGAAAGAACACGAACATAATGCTGATTGCTCTTTCGTCTTTTAAAAGGTCAAAGATAGAAACGGTGGAGTTCTGCTGTCTCGTTCCACCAGGAACATGTAGTATAAGCCGTGTCGCCCGTGAAGGGTGAAGCTAGGCCCCAGCATATGGCTGCTTTCTCAAAACACATGAAGAAATAAAAACGAAGTGCGTGGAGAAGATGAAATTAGAGAATGAAATTGGGAGCTGGTTTATAAGCTGGTTACTGCCATAATTTAAATCTATTAGTAACATTAAAAGGCCGGATGTACATTAGAGAAGGTGCATTAGGATTTGGATAGGGAGTAGGGGGCGAGATACAGATTAGGGGGAGAAAAAATGAAAGAGGGGAGAGATACAGAGTAGGTGAAATAGGGGGTCCGCGAAGGGTTAATGGAGAATATTAATAGTAGTTGTAGAAGTCGATGGTAAATAGAGTACCGGTATGGCCACAAACTGCTAGGAAAATCATGATGGAATTAATTTGCTTTGCTATTTGATGGCCTAAAGCTGCTTGAAGCTTTAAACCTTATAATAATAATAATAATAATAATAGTGTAAACTTATAGAGCGCACACACCGTCCAAGGACGCTTATGGCACTAGCTCAGCAACAGTTCTCTTTAAGACATGTAAAGTACCGTACATGTTTATTTGATAATAGAGTTACACTATCAGGAACTCAAAAACTCAGAAACTTATACATGTTTTTTTTTAATCTCTTTGAGTCAGCAATGTAGTTTAGCAAAATGGCATGCCTATTCTTTTTAAATCACAATAACCATATAATTAGGAAACAGAGCCGCTAATCAATTTCTGTACCACCTCAATGTAAATAAAACTGTTATTTCTAAACACATTGAAATACGCTTTCAATCATATCACCAAGGAGATACCAGATATCACTAATAACTTTGAATCTTTACATGCTACTTCGTTGCACCAAGATTCCTCACACAAGAAGTGCCACAAAAGAATATTTGTAGTATAAAGTATCTGTAGTATATTCATAATTACCTGTTTTCTTTTTTCTTTTTTTCCCCCTTCTAGTCATTTAACCTTATATTATTTTAACTTAATCAAGGAGCTAGCCTTCGGCAGATCTCTGCTCTCTGGTGGCTCCTCCGCTCTAAATCTAATAAATTTTCCCCTTTTTTCTCACTTATGAACATGCAATAATAATAATAATAATCATAATAATAAAAATAATGGGTTCTTGTCAAGCAGTAATGTCTGTCAGATTTGACACTCCTGGCACTCCATAACTATCACCCCGGCTTTAGCATGGCTGCCATTATGGCGATCTAGCATTTCAAGGAGTTAATTCCTGTCAGGTACATATTTACCTCAACCGGGTCGAGTGTGGCAAATGCAGATTAATGTCTTGCCAAAGGACATTGGTGCTGCAGCGAGACTTGAACCGTGAACCATGCGATCCACTGTCTGGTGACGTATCCACTAGACCATGACACCTCCACATATTGATTTGCTTGTACGTGTTTATGATATGTACTTGTTTATGTTTTATTGTAATCTTTTTGAGCGGAAATGAACTTGAAACTTGAAGATGAAACTTGATCTTGGGGTAGGCAGGAGATGGATGGTCTTCAGGCATGGGTCAGGGGGTGACTCTGACTTTTTGAGGGGGAGGGGGGATGAGGGGATAGAATGGGGGTGGGGTGTAACAGGGTAGTGAGGTGAAGAGGGTTAGCAAAGTGGGTATAAAGATATAGGTTGGGAAGGAGACAGGATGGGAGAAGGTGTACAGGTGGAGTGTAATATCCCCTATTTAAAAAAAAATCCTTGTCTTGTTGACAAATACAAATATAAAGGATTACAAAAAGTTCAATAGGCTTCGAGTATTTCAGTTTTCTGAATCTTGTCATCAACTTACAAACAAGTACTTTTTAAATTGATGAACTGTATTTCCTGAATCTCGATCGGTTACTTTGGAATTTAAGGACCTTCTTTTCACTTGTTGGAGAATGATGGCAACACCATCATAGCACAGTATATGTCTCTTTGTTTAATTCACTTTTATGAAATAAGCATTTCATTGCAAAGATAATGGTACAGTTGCACACGAGTAAGTGAAAAATTTCATTCCGTCACTTTACATAAACCCAGTTCACACGTGAAACATTTAACCACCTAAAAAACTCCTTCCTAAAATGTGGCAAAATCAAATAATTTCCCATGTCAATGAATATCAGATGGAGGTGAAAAAGTAACAGCAGAGCAAAAAGAAAAGACCCCTTGGTATAATTGCTCGTCTGTACACCATAAGATAGAGATATGTTAGGCTTGTTAACAGTATGTCATTACATTTTGCCATGGTAATGTATTTTTGAAGGAGGTTTACTATATGTTATGACTGACCGAAGGTATAGTGAGTGATGAATATCAAGCATTCAATCAAAATGATGAATAGGATCCACACATCAATATGGAATTACCATGTGCATGAGCACTAGAAGGTTCTAGGTTCCAACTCCCAACTCATACCATTACATACAATTAACAACTAAATTATTCATACCCTTATCAAAAAAAAAAAATTATTCAAGTATTTGAAAAATTGATTTGTCCCGATTTTTTTTTTTTTTGAGAATGTGACATAATAAAGCTTACATCTGGAAGTATTCAACGAAGGCCTTCATTCAGCCAGCCCATCTTCCATTCTTGCGTTACTAGTTAAGAACAAGCAAAATATCAAATGTACAAGGGGGTATGAACCATCTAGTTGTAAAACTGTATGCAGTTACAAATAAGTGTAGATAACACTAACTACTTGATCAGCTTGAGCACTGTTAAAGATGACTATCAATACATTTCAGAGATACAATTCTATGATATTTAGATAAAACACATAATGCGACATATCACAGCAATCATAAGGTGAAACTTAATCAAGAACACTGACAATATAGTAATAATCTTAAACACAAGATAAAGTTTGGGAAGGAAGGATATACTTTATGAAATGAAAGATGTCAAATAAATATTGCAAACATCACAATGAAGAAAACAGGATGTCATTATGAAATTAGCAGCACAAATATTAAAACAAAATAAACATACAAATGCAAAGCAGCGTTTTCAAGAAACAAGAAAGTGTGATTAAAAATGTTGGGATAACTTTGACTACCTACTTCTTTCTCGCCCGCATCATCAGATGTATTGTTGTTGGCGGCTGCTGCTGTTGTCAGGAGACGCATCTTGTGGCGAAAGGAGAACGATCTGTACCGCCTGCGCTTTTGGGAGGGCGGGATGAAGTAAAGACGAAAGATGTTTTCCGGATTGGAGGACTGGACGTTTGGCATGAAGGACGCCATCGGAAAGTCTTTTTATCGTTCCGCGTGAGAACAAGAAAAAAATAATGTTTTGACAATTAAATTGTCGGTTGCCGAGGGTTCGGCCTGGGCGGGGTGGAGATGCGAATCCACCTGGGCTTGTAGCCCCCACGGCAACGAGGCGTCTCTCTAACGCGAGGCTCGCGATCTGGGTCGCATGAGACTGCTTTATGGCAATGTTTTCAGAATAAAGATACACCCACGTGATTCGGTTAAATAAATCAAAGGGGTTTGGCGGCCTCTACCTCCCTGACATGTTGGTCTTATGTATTCGTGCAAATTAAAGGATCATTCTTCTATTTCCGCAACAATTCGCTTGAAGAGAAATACGATGTTCCCAAACGTACAATGGCTCTCGGCGAATGTCTCCCTCTACAGCAATAAGGATAGAATAACGATTCTTAATCTGGTCAGTCTGCTTGCAGTCATTCCATGCCTCTTTTTTTTAACGAAAAAAAAAAGATGATTGAGTGGCTATAGATGAGAATCTTTGTCAGATAATTGCATTCATGTCATTTGTGGCAGAACAGTCACTTGGGGTAGGGGATAGCATAAGAGATTACGATATATACAACTCTTCCTCCGAGCTAAATCCGGTGTCCCCTTAAATCCCACATGATGGATTGTCGTTTGCGCTACAAAAACAACATGGACCGCACTCTCGCTGTAATCAGTCTCAAAAAGACCGATGGTGTTTTCATAAAATCTCAGAGGAATTAAAACAATATATCACAGGTGCACGCGGGAACTTGTATTCATGCCAATGGCCAAATTGAATTTGTAGTCGTCCCAAACATCGGCGAGCGGCGTGACGAGCTACTCGGTGGGAATGTTTTCACGACTTCTGGAGGAAATAAAGAGAGCATGGCTCAGTCCGACAGCTTTGATGACATTCTCCTCAGGCAAGACGGGAAACTCTGCATTGCAAATTGTTGCTATCATCCATCTCCATGGGGAGAGAAAGAGAGACCAAGAATAAAAGGAAAGTGATAGAGAGACTGACAGAGAGATTGAGAATGAATTATTGCGGAATGACAATCAATGCTCCACTTTTCTGTTTGGATCTTTCTATATCCGTGTCTCGCTGACAGACATGTCACGCAAAGCACTATGAACGTTTACCTCATCCTCTTAGCGACCTCATTGTTCTCACAGTCTCATGATACTCGATACGTTGATCGTGGTGCTCAAAAATAGGCCTGTGTCTAAATAAAGATATCCAAACAAGTGCATCAGTGATGAAAGAAGAAACATTGAATTATGCCATCTTTGGTTGCAGACGATCTACCGCCTTCCTGTCACCTTTGAATAATTGGCACTAATTCTCGCTAACTGCAGCTCACATACAAGCCACTATCGGATATCACCCTTGTACATCTTCTTGCACCGGAGCCCTTCCGTTCACAGGTGGTTTACTAGATTGCTAATAATCCAAAGGAGAAAGTTACGCCTTCTCAGTTTCGCCCTTTGCTGTCTCCTTTGTATCGGTACGAGATTGCTCCCCGGGGGGCATGTGCCGGGAGTTCGGCTTGACCGATTGTGCGAACAGGCGAGTGTGACAGCATGGATGGGGGGCTCAGCCTCATAGTTTGGCAATTAAAACATGTCAAAATTGTAATGCGAAGATATTTTGAGAGACCAGTCTTTAAGATGTCATCTTCACAGCACCATAGCGACACCTTGCTGTTCGTTTCCAACTCACAGTGATCGCTTCATATATTTATCCAAGATAAACAGCTAACCCTGCATCTCAATATGCTCATCATAAGGCAGCTACAATAATCAAACTGCATAATATATGATAAACATATATCCTATACTGGTTGGAAGAAGAGTTATTCGTCTTAGTTAATGTCACTCTAAGCAGATGGAAGGTAGCAAGGAGTGTGCTGCAAAAACAACCGCTCCTCCATAGCAACGATGCAGACACATAATGACATATTGCAGTAGTCTGTAGATAATACATCTACTGTATCCTAATCTCAGACAGAATGCAACATGGAGTATTAGTTGCCAAAGGAAATCTGCTTCGCGGACAAAACATGAGGCTCATTAATTCCAGACTGCGATAGAAAAAAGAACAAATCAATGAGGCTGGAGAATCAAGTCTTTTAGTTCACCCCCGTCCCAGCCTCGCTGAGCACCCAAATGAGATTATTCGGATTGTTCAAGCATAGATAATACACCTTTCTTCCTCCGTCTGAAGAGGGGGAGATTACCAGTACGCATCCAAAATAGTATTTCCTCTACATTCACCATGTAAATGTCAAGCACACATGTTTTTCTCTCTCCTCATCTCGTTCTCCTCCAGTTACCAATAATACATAGTGCCATCCTCCACAAAATTGGGATTACGAGTTGTTGTTTTTTTCCCCTCTTTACGTCCGCGGCTTAATATCCCCTCCACAGCAGCCACGAGTGCAGACTCCGGGGCTTTTGGGGTGAATAATAACGTTGGATAAAAATTCATCCCCGAAATCAGGCTAGCAGAAAATTGCTCACCAATTGCAGAGACGACGGAAAGGTTGATGAATGTAAATTCACCTGGAGGGAGATATGAAGTATATATATATGCCACGGGTAGATGAGAATAACTAGGATGGTGAATTAGTCAGATGAGCGTTGGAAGAAAAGGGATGGGATCAGCAGGCGTGACAAACTCCGCTAATGGCTGCTCATGGGTATACAAGAGAGTGTTCCCTACAGCTCTCTCCTACCCCTCACCGGTCCCTCTTACATTCCGGATCTAAAAAAAGAGATGTTGGTAGGGGGGGGGGGGGGGGTCGGAGGGTTGCAGGATGGTCGTCGCCTGCGGTGTGCCAACGTGTTCCAAATGGCAGGCAAGCATAGCGGATAAATTGAATCAAAAGAAGCCAGCCTACAGGTCGCAGTCGGGCAGAGTACAACGAACGAACACCTCTACCTCATCAACAACATCCACCTCCTCACAGCATCTCAGGAGAGAGAGAGAGAGAGAGAGAGAGAGATGGAGTTCCAGAAAAAAGAAAGACCAGATCCCCAAGCTACAACCCACCTTGGCCACCTTACGTATCGCCCCAGCCATATATTATCGATAATTGAGTTAATTTAGTGGCATGGGCATAGACGTGAGATAATGTGTGCCTCCACTTCATTGAGGTGGCGAGGAGTTCTACTCGGCCAAGTTTCACCTCGGTCTGGGTTTTTTTTTTCTCGTTTTGGTTTTGTTTTTATTTTCAGTGGCCTGTGAAGATGAGTATCTGAGAGGGGAGGAGATAATAATGCGTAGGCAATCATTTGTTGACATTAGCATATTGCTATTTGATTGCACTTAGCAGTGTGGTTGCTATCCGAATCCTCCTTTCCTTCTCCCCATCTCTCTCTTTCTCTCTCTATCTCTATCACTTTCCCTCTTAAATCTACCAGCATAGAGTATTATCCGGCAAATGATATTACATATAGACTTGAAAAAGCCACCATGCTAATTATATCACACACAAACGCAGACACACACTGAGACTAAAATTATATATTGCCACAAGTCCTAATAAAACACAGACACACAATTGTGGTGGTTCTCACTTTATCTCACTTCATCTCTCTCTCTCTCTCTCAATCTCTCTCTCTTGTTCTCTCTCTCCATCTCTGTCTGTCTCTCTCCATCTCTGTCTCTCTCTACCCATCTCGTTCTCTCTCTCTCTCTCTCTCTTTCCTGAATCTCTCTCCATCTTTCTTTATCTCTGTTTTCCTGTTTCAGTCCATTTCTGTTTTCCTCTCTCTCTCTCTCTCTCTCTCTCTTTCTCTCTCTCTCTTTCTCATCCTCAGTACGCAATGTTTACCTTGTCTCTAAATAGAAATGCACAAACAATATGATACATGTGATATTAACCTGTGAATATCCTTCTCAAAGGCAAGGAAGTTGAAATTCCTTTCACAAAAATTGCTCTGAATTTAGTCGACCATATCTAGCGTGGTACTCAACAGGTTCAACTAAAAGCAGTTCGTCCTCATGGGGAAATTAAAAGAGGGAAGGAATGTGGAAAAGAGAGAGAGAGGGGGAGGGCAAGAGCAGAATAGCCAGGGAAGGAGGAGAGGGAAGAGAAGAGGTGATGAAAGGAAAATTAAAGACAGTACTTGAGAAGAAAAAAACGAAGAAGAAGAAAGAAAACCCAAATAGAAGTAGATGGATCAACAGAAAAAAGAGAAAGAGAGGGGGAAATGGAGAAAGAGAGGGAAGAAAGAGAGGGAAAAAAGAGAGTGGAGCATTATGAGTAAATTAAGAAACAACGATTATATTAAATATCTATGTATTATATTTCTACTGCTCCTAAAAATAACTTCTTGCTGTCATGCTGTCACAGATCTGGCTTATAAAATTCATATGATCCCTAATCTACTGGAAAAGAGATGAGGTAAATGGACATCATGCAAATATCATTTTTGTTTGCCCTTAAGCACAATGTTTGCCTATTCATCCATTAAAAAATGAAATTGCATGTCAAATACAAACACCTCATAGTTGAAATTTGAAATATTCATGACATGCTCCAACAAACAGACTTATTAACCAAGTTACTTCTTTCTAAAAGTTGAATAGTCGCTTAATGCAAATTTTGACATTTTAAGAAAATATCCAAACAAGGTCGGATGGGGCTCCAAGCTGTTTTTGATGAATAAATCTTCGAGCAAAGTGATGTATCTTATTCAGTCGTTCATAGCCATTTTAATCCCCTACGTAGCTACTCTTAAGATCCATGCATAACGAACTCTCTGCCTGCAGCACTTGCCGAATGTTTTCCATCCAGGGAGCTGTACTTAGACAAGGGCTTATAATATCTTCGCTATTTATACATTTTCTTTCATCCATGAGGGCTCTAAAAGAAAATTAGCCATCAATTCACTGAAGCGGTCAGAGTAACGAGTAGATCAAGAGCTATAATTGTTGACTTTGTTTTACGTCACTTGAAGTAATGTGATCTAATTACACGATGAAGGCAATTAGTGACGTCTTAAGGTAGAAACAAAATGTTGGCTTTTTCAAACTCCTTTGTCTTTGAACAGAGAGAAGACGTGCTCGTAACTAATGCAAGATTCAATTCAGATACATCAAAGAGTTACCTTGCTAATGCAACCAACTCAGAAAGTGTAAACTAAGATTTCTTTCCGGATCATCGTATGACGTCAAAGGAGGAGTTTGCATAAGCAAGATGAACAACGTCAACCACCTGCATCTAGGCATCTTGTGAATTTGGAGCAACTACTAATAAGGTTGCCAAAATCACTCCTGCTTGTACCTATTTGATGACCAAAAAGAAAGATTACTCAGGGTAAAATGTAGGATCATGTCTTCAACAGTCCAGACATGGCCCCTATTTCACAAAACTTGTCATCAGTGACATATTACAGTTTTTGTTATAAGCTAGTGAAATCCTTGCTTCTGATTGGTTATCAGCATATTTTTCACTGATTTTTTGCAATTTGTCATTGAAAAGAGGTTTTGTGAAATGGGGCCCTGATCTGTCTGATCAAGAGGTTAATATCTCAAGTAGACAGGATTAAAAAACATATTTGTTTTTTAAAATCATGTTTAGGATTTGAGAATTGACCTATTATCATCAAGAGGTTAATATCTACAGAAGACAAAATTGCAAATAGTACACAATGGTTTCCCAAGGTAATTAAATTGAAAAGTATCTTTTCTCACCACGAATCTGTTATCTATAGTAGAAGATATTTAGATCAAATGTGGTGTTAGTCAAGGTCATGGGAGTCAAGGTCATGGGACAGCCCTTAGTCATCAGTTGCTTCATATCTAAGTGAGATAGATCACACAGGTCATACATTCTAGTGGTAAAGGTCATATAATTGACCTTTCTTATCAGGAGCATGACACTATTAAAGATAAATAGATATTAAAGGTCAAACACATCAGGTTCCAAGTCATAAGGGCTGGTAAACTAGTTAAATAACTTTCTATTGATGCATCAATAGTTCCTAATTTAAATACTGACTAAAATAATAATAATAACTATTCATGAATCCTTGTTCTACCCGATAAAGTTGTCCTGACCCTCCTTTATTACTTTGTATTTATTATCATCCATGCTATTTTTATTTCAGTATGTCACTTTTTTCTGGATCAAGTCATGTCCATCAACCTAAAACTATCTACTTTTCACTCCCAATTTCCAAGAAACACATCATCTAGAAGGGGAACTCATTAATTCGTTTTCACATCTATGAATAATAAAACCCAATACCATAGCATTCATTTCCACCATTGGTATACCTAGGGAAATATTCATTTAAATGAAACGCATTGAATCTTTCAAAAATCCCTAGAAACGGCACCGAAGGGGTTAATTTCTTCAAGAGTGACAGCAATTTTGCTCCCGACACTCTTCTCGAGCAGACAGATGATGGAGCAACAACAATCTAAGGAGCTGCTCAATAATTCAACATCCCTCGGCCAATGGCACTGTCTTCCATCGACCCCGGCTCTCTAATCCTACTAGCGAGCGTTCTGGGTTCTGGGCTGTCGTCGTATCTCATTAGAGGCTCGCGAGACGGGCACCATCTTCAACTCCTACAGAGCAAATTTGTCTGAATGGTGATGAATAGGTGCAATGGCAGACAGAAATCTAATTACATTGATCAAACACATACAGAGATTGCAAGATCAATCTAGATTTTGCCGTTATTTATAGACGGCAATCATGCAGTTATGAACACTCAATTACATCTTTAAATGGTATATAAAATACAAAAGGAGATCGCTATTCCGGGTGGGGGTGGGGGGAGGATGAATAAAGTAAAGGTACATTAAAAATCAATACAGGCATTTATACACATTAGTACTAGTCATCAAGGATGAAAACACTATCCACAATGTGAAATTGTACATCAATGAAATACATAAATAGGTAAAGAACAAAAAAGTGTCGTAAATTTCTAAAATATAAAATATAGCTATAACAAACAAAGAGAAGACAGTGAAAGGTAAAGGGAAAAAAAAAATTCACAACAACATGCCAATAATGATAAGTTTAAATTGAAGAATTTGTCCCTCAACTATACGGACCAGACAGTTGAGATCCTATAATATCAATCACAGGTTGATTTATGTAATATGCCACGGGGCTTTTAGCTTGCCTATATCACTTTGTTACAATTCCCTATACCTAAAATTCCTTACGCCTAAATTCTTCACTCTTCATAACCCCAATCTAGTCTCGGGTTCAAACACTGTGTAATCCCCAATAACCAGACAAAACAAGTTAAATGAGTAATGATATTGGGTTCTAAAGGAGAAGCAATGCATAATTCCTAGATCGCAACATCTTCCCTCGACAGGAGTGGGAGTCAACAGATGTGTATCTTTGTGTTTGAATATTTATTATTTTCTACCCTGAAAATAGAGTCTAACATCAATCTATAAATATCTGTAAAAAATAATGAAGCCATTTCTGAAATGCCGATTGCAGTAAAAGGTCAGAGGTGCAGAATGAGGTAAGAAAACCTGATTGTTATATTTAGACTATTTTGAGACAAAATTGCAACGTACAACATTTTTTACAGACAACTAGACAGTCAACATAGATTCTCCAAATGAAGCAGAAATACATCACTTGTTAACAGCCAATAAGGTGTTAATTCACATACTTTTATCAACAGATGGCTTGTTCCATATCTACTGTAGACTAGATTACCCCCCCCCCCCTTTTTTTTTGGGGGGGGGGGGGGATGGGGGGGGGGGCAGGGGACAAAGACGAATATGCATACTGCCCTTTCCAATTTTACATACCCTTTCAAAACCTAATATATAAAGGATTGGCATTTAGAATACTCATGATATAATATTTCTCTGATCCACACAAGATTTATCACCAACACGATCAATATCCATGAACTAGCCAAGAAGAAATGCAACAGTTGGCATGGAAAGGAAAACTCCTAATACCACCCCCTGCCCCCCCCCCTCCCCCCCCCCCCTCTTCCCACATAAAACATGTTGCCTTTATTTGAGAAGTTTGAATAAAAATCAGATATGGTCATGTTTATGTTCGGGAATCAAAGATAAAATCAAAGTCAGCCCACACCTGTCATATCTCTTCAAATATCAACAATTTCATCCTATTTTGTGATAATTTCAGCCTTTCATACCAAAATTAATAATTGAACAATTTTGTGGCGGATATATCACATGTCTGCAAATGTTATTCCATCCTCAATAAAGATTCATAAAAATGTAATGTGATCATCACTTTGATAATAAAGCTTTCATCCTTCATTTTGCTGCCTCATCGCCACAACTGCGCATTAGTTTTCAAGGCAATCTCCTTGATATTAATGTGTGTTAGACTCCGTGTGGCAATCAATGGATGGGCTTTTTGATTGGTCTTTACATCACAAAGCTCTTTTGTGCAATCAGTAGACAGCATCATAAAGAAAAAAGCGCAGACCAACTGATACATGGGTAAACAAGGAAAATATCAAATTGGAATCCCGGTGCTCATTTGAAATATTACCTTCATCAAATTGACTATGCTAATTACGCTTCATCAAATTGGCTACACTGCGCTCGCTATCGTGGCTGCGATCTGATTGGCTGGTAGGGAATGTTTCATTAGATTAGCTCTCTGACATAATGTGAAGGGAGAGGTGAACTCTAGATGGTATGTCTGTACCCCTAGGAGGTACATGAACATGAAATTAGAAATGATGTATGTTAATAACTTTCTCCATCACCGCCCCCCTCCCCCATTGTTTGCTTTCTCTCTTTCTTTCATTCTATATGTCTATCTCTGTCTCTGTCTCTCTGTCTATTTCTCTCTGTCTCTGTCTTTCTCCCTCTGTCTCTTTTTTTCTCTCTCCCTGTCTCATTCTCATTCTCTCTCTCTCTCTCTCTCTCTCCCTCTCTCTCCCTCTTTCTCTCTCTCTCTCTCTCTGTTCATCTTTCTCTCATTATCTCTGTGTCTGTCTTTCTTCCCTTCCCTCCCCTCCCCTCCCCTCCACCTCCCATCTCTCTCTCTTTTTCTCTCTCTCTCTTTCACTAAGTTTCCCTCGACAGTAGTTTACCTAAAGGAATTTAATGGCAGTAATACAAAATGCATTAAATCTTTCTCATCTTCTCTCATCTACCTCTCTTCCTCCCACACACAACATATTCTTTTTATTTTTTGATAGATATCATATATTGCAGTTCATTCTTTACTGTAAACAAAATGTGTAATGAATAAAACAAAACATGTGCAACCTAATTCTACTCATGATAGTGCATGCAAGTAATTAAGAACTTATAGAATATACAGACGAATAACAGTCACAATACACAAACAAAAGTATTAGTAACAGAATACAAACCCAGGTTTAGAATACATAAATCAAAATTGCTGTGTTTTTTTCTTCCAAAGGTCGTATTTGCTTTTAAAAATTTGTAAATGTACATCCTAAAAATCAGACAAAATGTTACAAAGGATTTTAGGAAATGATTTGAGAGCTTCATAATAAAAACTGTCATTTTTTATTTGCCAATGTATCCAAGCAGACAGCTGCTGACTATTGATAGGGAAGTGAAAACATCAGACATGTCTCAGATTCCGCAAATAGCTTTTAAAAATGCCATGAATTTCTTTATATTGAATTTTGCTTTCCATCTATCTTAACAAATGTCATGTGTAAGGTAAAGTTACACAATGTGTTTTTTGTTTTAAATCATAGAAATTGTCCTGTTATGTATTTCTTTCCATTTCATTTCTTTGAATTTTATCAGAAAATAATGAATAGGTGTTACTCAACAGGCATTAGTACTTCTTTAAAAAAAAAATCCTTTCACCTGTTTATATTCTCTGTTTTGCTTTTTTTTCTTTAAACCTTAAGTTTTCTGCAATTTGATTGTAAATGTATGAGTTTTCATCCTGTAACAATGTTATATAATAAAGACCACCAAAAAAATTTACACATTGATATCTTGATAACATTTCACTTACCTGTTTTATGCATCAGCAGTGAAGATTTGCATGAGAGAAAAGCAGAAAAAGAGAGAAAGAACACAAATATATTAGTATTCTCATTTATCAACAGTTCAGCATTTTATTGCATGGCAAAAAAGTAACCTTTACTCATTTAATTTGATTTTGGAATGCCAAGAATGTCATTATGAAATGTGATACAGAAAAGGGGTTGTGCATCACATATCTAATACTTGGTGGTAGATTTCTATTGCTATGGGAATAGGCCTAAGCTCAACTTAAACAAAAAGACAACTTTACCTTGAACTAAGCACACAACTATGCCTAAATTTTCCTCTTTTTTTCAGCAGAAAAAATCAATGAAAATCAATAATCTGGATAAGAAATTGATTTAAATCCAACAACACACACCTGCACAACCATCAAAATGCAAGATTAGTAAACCATTTTTTGAGGATGCTAAAGTTACAGAATTTGTTACAAGATGTTTCCAAGGAAACATTATTGTAAAACATAAGTATTTAAAGAGCTTAGCTGAAGTTGAATCACTTATGAAAAATTTGAACAAAAAAGAAGAAACAGAGAGAAAATGGTAAAGGAAAATGGATGGTGAGAGATAGAGAAACATGTGGAATAGGAGGGGGAAAGTGCTAAGTAAGAGGCTAAGTAAGAGGGATATAGAGGGAGGAGAAGTATTGGTGGTGAGGCAGAAAGATACAGTGAGAAAGAGTGAAAGTGAGATATATAGAGAGGGAGAAAGAGAGAGAGAGGGGGAGGGGAGGAAGGGAAGATACAGAGAGAGAGAGTGATGGGAGGAAACAGAGAGAGGAGGGGGAGAAGGAGAGAAAGAAAAAGAGAGAGAGGGGATGGAGAAAGAGAACAAGAGAGAGAGAGAGAGAGAGAGAAAGGAAGAGAGAGAGAGAGAGAGAGAGAGAGAGAGGGAGGAAGTAAGGAAGAGCAAATAACAATGGTATATATCATTAACATAAGGCCAAGTATAGTGAATTGCAAATCATTTGACATTAATACAAAAATAACTGTACATGCCAGTATTCTTGTCTATTCATACAATGTCTTTTCAAAATATATATACAATCACAAATCAATTCTAGCATACGGATAAAGGGGATGTGTTGGGGATGGAAACCAGAGATCATGACACCGCTCTTTACATAGAGGATTGTTCCTATTGTTCTACGATATACAACAGATGTTCCCCTATGCTCACATCTGCCTATTCTCTCAAAGAAATATGATTTAGAAACAAGCATTCAAATGCAAAGCAGTCTAAATCCAGCAAGGATACGAACCCGAAAATGGATGCAAGTAAATACAAGGAGAGTTTGAGGGAGATGGTTTGTTAGGTCTGTTGAATACCAGAAGGACGTCTACTACTAGCATGTTAGAAAGAGTTAACATCCTTCTTGCTCTTAAGAGACATTTATGTCTACAAAGGCGTTTACATTTCATTACTAAAATGGGATTATAACACTCACGAGTATACCTTCAGTTTGCCCATTTTCAATATATCTCTTAATGCTGAACAGCAAATACAATTTCTGGGAGCAAATACGCTGCTAGAAATACACATGTTGTGAAGGAAATTCACTTCAATTATATTTGATATGTTTGTCATATTGTTGTATGCATACTTAGAGATTTATGTAGGTTAAAAGCATATAGGAGTGGTGGCTGTGTATGACAAATGAGGGCGGGATGAAGTTGAAGTGAGGCAATAGGTCACCAAAGATAGGTGAACTTAAAGACAGCTTTGAGGGGGGATGGGTGGAAGTAGAGAAACAAGATGAGAAGATTGTAACAGATGTAATTTAAAGGAAAGTGAAGGCTTGTTTCATAAGTGTGGGGAAGAGAAGAGGAATAGCGAGAAGGAGATGAAGAAGGAGAAGGAGAAAAAGAAGAACAAGACCAAGAAAAAGAAAAAGGAAAAAGAAAAAGAAAAAGGAAAAAGAAAAAGAAACAGAAAAAGAAAAAGAACAAGGAGGAGGAGGAGGAGGAGAAGGAGGAGAAGGAGGAGAAGGAGGAGCAGGAGAAGAATGAGAATATAAAGAAGAAGATGAAGAAAAAGTGGAAGCAGAAAAAGATGAAACAATGTAGGAAGAGAAAAAGAAATAATGGAGAAGACAAAATGGGACCTTACAATCAGATCTCAAAAGGGAGTCTAATAAATGACGCCAGTGTTTGTAATAAAAATGCCCTTGAGAGTGCTAGCAAGATAAATTTGGGCCAATCTTGGGGCAGGATATTTCAAGGGGGAAAAAGAGTGATATTTCAAAAGTTACTACGCATATCCTATAAATATGCGATGCCTTTATGATGCTATATTATATATATATTTCTCTATGAATTGCTTTCGATCTTGCTTTGAAGAGGATTAATCAAATCTGATCTACTCTAAGAAAATGAGAAGAGCCTCAAGGTATTGCATTACATCATCCATACTCTCAAGAAACCTAAACAAAGATCACCTGAATTGGAAAACCTGCCCTTTCGACCAGCTTTTCCAATTTACTGGGGGGTCGTAAGCCTGCCCAACGCTAGTGGATAAACACGGGCAACGTTTGTCTTTGTGTCTGGTTATTGATTTGTCGGCACAAGATGCGAGGGAGAGGGGAATCTAGTTTACCCGTCTGACTAAATTTGATTTCGTGGTGCTGGAATATTTTGGGTGCTGGAATATTTCCACACACTATTTCGCACTTGGCTGGAAGGTCAGAGAATGGCACTGGATAATTCCTTAACAAAATTGCTCAAGTTCTACATATTCATGAATCTTAGAAAAAAGTGTAATAGGTTTAATAGGTTTGTGTAGAAGGAGCATCTTTATATTGGCTGTTTCTAGCCAGGGACTTAACTTTGTGTTTGAGCAAAAGAGTTAACACCCTTCTAATGTCAAACACACAATATGGTCCTAAAACTCACAACACAAGTACAAGGGGTTACAAAACTGCCACAAAATACACAGAATATGATTTTAATAGAAACACTGCCCTCTACTAGAAGTCATTATTGTAAATTACCATCTACTTTAAACCACACGCTATAACATACTTTGTGGGGGAAATGGATTGTTCTAAAAGTGACTCTTTGAAAAAGAGAAGGGGAAGAAGATCTTACGGTACACTGTACTATTAATTTAGTGTGTGCTTGGCGAAAAAGTGCAAACGAATGCAAATGAACATAAAATTTGAGTGCAGTCCACATTTCTAAGTTTTAACAATTCTTAAACTGCTTCTACACAATATGCACTTCATCTGTTCAGAGCCAAAAGGGCATTAAATCTGTGTTTAAGTATATGACTCAACGCCCTTCTGGCTCCAGATGTACATTGCCCAAGTTGATAACAGTGGTATCAATACTTAAGCAATCAAAACTAAACAGTATAGAACTTAATTCAACCAAAATCTTAGTTTGTGTCTTTTATGACAAATTGCTAGGTAGATCCCTTCTCTCAGTATAATCTCATGTTCAACCAACCCTGTATGTTATGCTGTATACTATAATGACTATCCTGGAGTTGAACCCCTTTATAATCAGACATCATTTCCCAGGCTTAGAATTTTTCCCCTCTTTCGCTCCCTCATCTCGCTAATGGCCTACCCACGATCCTTATCCAGTCGTATTATTAAGCTGGCAGTGAACCTGTGAACCCAAGGCACAATGTTGGCCTCAAAAACTCGCCACGGATCGATAGCTATTCAACTCCCCATGGCTAATTCCATCTCATTGGATTGAGATTGAAAGAGTGATGCTGCCCTCTGTTGACAATATACAGCACAGTTTCAGAGAGTAAGAATCAGCCGTGCTAAACTAATCCAGTCCCATCCAATCCAATTCAAAAACTGTTTTCTGCAGTGCCTTTTCTGCAGTAATAATCTGCTCCACAAGAATTTGAGACATCAAACGTTAGTACAAATTATGCTATGGTGAAATATTGCATTGAACTCCTTCCTTCTGACAAAAATACTCTTCTTAAATCTTAAAGTTATCTTTATTTTCATTTATAACTTCATCATCATTTAATTCCATTCTACATACTTCAACTTTCAAATGCGTCTTTTGATCAGATAGAGGGGGGGGGATGTTCAATCTGTATCTATGGAGACAATAATAGAGATATATAATCTTCCTTATTTAACACTTTAGAGTGCTTCCAATTTTATAATAACACACTTGTACATGATTCAAGTTTTAAATATGTGTTCACCTTGATAAATTGTATTACTTTGCATCAAAATGCACAAGTCTTGAGCGTGTTACAAATTTCAAGTAGAAGGCTAAATATTTCTGTAGTCCAAAAATACTAGCTTTCAATTTACATCAGTAGTTAAATCAACAGAAGCACTGAGAGGATTAAGACAAGTTTGAGTTCTGGTACAGAATCCAACAAAACTTACACTGAATGTTCAAGATTGTAAATAAGAGACATGTGCTAAACGATTTTGGTAGAAAATGTATAGGGGCTGAGTAATGAGCATATACCGGGGTAGGAAGATAAAGAAATCAAGATAAGTGGGTCATACACCATATGCTTAACATTGGATATTGAAGATGATTTCCAGCAATTTTTGTGAGTTTGTTTTTATTTTACTGGTTCAAACAATCAATCTACTGCAGGATAAACAATCCAGAATGAATTATAGATAGCCATGTTCTCTAGACATATGCTTCCCATACCAGAGCTCAAGATGAGCTTTAAACTGTGTGATATACAAAGACATTTCCTTTATAGTATTCCTTTGATCAAGTATTCCATTACATAACAGAATCATGTTTTTATTTATTTCATACATCTTACAGCTTCAAGAATTTGAAATCTACTGAAGATGTAAACTGGTTTTATACCACTTGCCAAAAGGCAGGCCAGCACAGCCTCAATGGAGACCCATCAGTGAAATACAACACCTCCCTCTGTTGTCCATGCTTGTCACAGCATTCAAAGAGGACAACACAACAGCACATCTTGTGCTGGCAGCAGACTTGTTTGTGATGGTGGTTCAACATCGAGTCACATGACCTTGCCAGCAAACGACAGCTGTTTACTGGCTGGAGGAGTGGAGAATGCAATCTGACATATGATCAGTGAAGCATGACAAGACCATGGAGCTTGCTTGGCTGCTTGGATTCAATTTCACAGGCTATAGGCCCTCATCCTCACTTTTTTTCTGACTCATTAATGTACCACAATTATGAAATATTATTTAAATCACTTAATCAGGTGAAAATGAATTTATAAAAATCAAATACAAGTAGTTGCCATGTTTGTATTTCAACAAAAGCTTCCCTTGATTTGTAAAAACTTCCTTGTATTCTCTACATTAAAATTAAGTTTCACAAGCTATGAGCTAACCTCCATCCTTCCTTTTCTTTGACTCATTATTTTGCCACAATTAGGAAAGATTATAAAAATCACTTCACAATGTAAAATTGAATTTGTAAAAGTCACTACCGGTATATTCTGTATTTGAAATAAAAAAAGTTTCCTTTATGATTTTTAAAACCTTCCTACATACTCTGCATAATTGATTCAATTTCACGGGGTATAGGCCCTCATCCCTCTTTTGTTTCTCTGACTCATTAATATACCACAATTAGGAAAGAATATTAAAATGACTTAATCAAGTGAAATTGAATTTGTAAAAGTCACTATATTCTGTATTTAAAAAAAAAGCTTTCTTGATGATTTTTAAAACCTTCAAACATTAATTTAATTTCATGGGCTATAGGTTTCCTTCTTCTTCTCTGAGTCAAACCACATATGCAAGTGCTTTTTGGGAAAGATTATTAGAATCACTTCACAATATGAATGAGACTTTTTTCAAAGTCCATTGTCCGCTATACATATATTGTAAACAAACATCCCTCAAGACATTATTAAGAGAATTTACAACCCATTCAAATAATTATCAGTGAAGTTTTTTTGGGCACAATAATTTTACCTTAATAAATTTTAAATAGTTTTAGGGAATCAGGATCAGCAGTGATTTTTGTTTTGAGTACCTTAAAATGATAAAGTAGGCCTCTGTTAAAAGTGCTTTGATTAATTCAGCTGCAATAATGATTTGTAAGAATAAATCTGTTTATATATTTGTGAAACTAGGAACTTGCAAGAAGGCACGGAATTGCAAAACTGAGCAACTGGTAATTAACATATGATTAATGAATTCAATCATCTAATTTATTACAAAAACTGCTTTCAATAGAACCAAAATCAGTATGTCCATGGTCCATGTTTAATGTCCATTTGAACTTTCAATGTATTTCATAAATATAAATGCTTATAAACTTTTACAGAATTCTTTCAATTGATCTCATTAATGCCTGTTTTAGTGTTTTACTCGACTTTCCAAGAATGAATGAATAAACCAATTGAATTTTAATATCAAAACATTCATTGATTTTGTTTTTGTATTTCCATTTTGTCTTGATTTCCATAGAAATGTACATTTGCAGGATATTCTAACGTGCCCCACGATGAATTATAGGGCAATTCCAAGATATTTGATCAATTGGTGTCTTATACATTACATTGCAAATTGATTTATACGATATATATCTATATATGTTTACCAATAGAATGTTGATTTGTTACATTACATTGTAAATTGATTTTTATGTTATATATGTTTATAAACAGAATATTGATTTGTTACATTACATTGTAAACTGATCTATATGTTTATAAACAGACTATTGATGTACATCAATTAGGTTAATAAATACAATACAATACAATGTAGGATTTGTTGAGGTTATGAACATGAATTGTTATTGAACATATCATTTCACTAATTGATACCAATGTTATGATCGTACAAATATTGATTTTTTGACATGCTTTTGATACATATTCCAGGAACCTGTTTCACAAAGCCCTTTTTCAATGACAAATGACAAAAATATCAGTGCAAAATCTGCTGATAACCAATCACAAGCAAGGATTTCACTAGCTTATAACAAAAACTGTCATTTGTCACTGATGACAGGTTTTGTGAAATGGGGCCCAGGTCAATCACTTGTGTCACTGTTGGCATAATAGTGTGATTTTTCACATTATTCTGTAAAAAAAGCCTCCTACTTGTTTGAAAGTATGCTTTCATATATTGCTCAGATTATTACATAGACCTACCTGCAACATTGTGCAGTATGTTTATAATATATTGAATGGCCTTGAGTGGGATACAAGCGTATATCCTACGAGCTAATGAGCATATTTCACGAGTCGGCAATGTAATATCCTCAAAGTGACTGCGGTATACCCTTGTATCACACGAAAAAAGCCATTCAATATCATCATCATCAGTTGTATGGTATCCACTACATCGATTTTCCTCAAAAAGTCTTCTTGTTTTTTAATTAACTTCAACATAAAAAACAGGGAGGAAAACATGTTTGTCTTCAATTAAGCCTTTTTCAAGGGCTGCAGACACGCATCCATTGTTTTTAATTGCCTATTCACTGCTTTACGCATAAATTTGCTCACCTCAAACTCTTAGATATTAGGAAATACTGCGCGGTCATCCAGATACTTATTTACAAACCATGAGATATGGTATTAAAATTGGATGGTCATCCGGGCACTTTTGCGCAAAATGTACGATATATGATTTTTCTTGTCAGTGTAAACCCTTCATTCAAATAATAATGTCCCATATCTGCTTATGCTTACAACATATGTCTAAATTTAAATTGAACATATTATTCTTGAGGCCCTATTAGACATTTCTTTAAATCACACATACCTTTGACTTATTCTTCTGCTTTATAAAAACTGCAAGGTCCTCCATCACAAAGTCATAGACTACACAATAAAATTGCTGCAAAAATCTGCATTTATATCCTGCTTGTCACAACCATTAACCCATTAGCAACTAGAAATTTTGTAAAAATTGCTTATTACTCACTGGAAGAACTTGCAATATTTCTCTCTTTTTGACATTTTTCTGAAGAATATGAAACGTGCGCTATTTTTCTATGCTAAATCCTACTGCAGACATCGTAAGGATTACGCACGTATAACAATATAACGATAGACCCTACAACGGATACTATGGCGCGTTGAAAACGGACGGAAACGGACGGGCGGTTTCGGGCGGTTCAGTGAGTAAAAGGAGGGGCGGTTTCGGGCGGTTTAGTTGCTATTGGGTTAAGAATGATTCCTTACCAGGTATTCTGCTAGCTGCAATAACGTTTTGTCTAGGTTAACCACAAGTAATTACAATTGCGCAACACAATTGAAAATTACATTTGTATATTACATTTGTATATTACACTTGTATATTACATTTGTATATTACATTTGTACATTACATAGAGATCTAAATTCTCATTGATCAATGCAGATGAGCCACCTGAAGGGGTTTTGAGGCAGTATCTAAAAGAATGTTGTCTGATCATCTATCAAACTTGATACCGACACAACTTTCCACTGAGGGATGCAGGATGAAGAAAAGTAACCAACCAAACACCTATTCCAAGATGTCTGATTATTAAGTACAGAAGAAATTGCACCCCCAATAATTGTGTGCTTAAATTATTAGAACACGATCCCCCCTTTCAGACTAACAGAATTCATCGTAAACATGTAGCTATACAAGTATCATAAGGCTACATGATAAGCGTTTACCTTAGTCTGAACATTGTACAAACAAACATCCTTTAATGAAACATTGTATAGCAAAACACATCTCTGACTATTGTTCCACATGAAAACTCCGTTAAGAATCAGGGTTCCATTCTATAGTCTGAACGCCATATATCGTACAAAAATTGTACAACTGAACATGGCTTATCATGAGGGCGCACAGATGACTGGCCCGGTGTCATGTCAATTGACAATGTCTATTTATATGCTGCTGTTTTCTAGTCTGAATGCTTCTTTTTGCTATACAAAGTTTTTTTGCTATACAAAGTTTTTTTGCTATACAACGTTTCTTTATATTAGTTTTATCTAACCTTTCTTTATACGACTTTTATACGTTTCTTTTTATGAGTTTTGTATGAATTTTCTGTAGTCTGAACGGGCTATCATGCATGGCTACGAAAACTTTCTTTCAAATTCCATTGATGCAATGTTATATCAGTATGTCTTAAAATGGATATTTAATTCTACTGGTACCTCCTTGTGTATTGTGCAACACAATAAAATTGGGCTGTGCACAACAGTGTAACGAGGTACCCGAGTACACTCCCAGGCTTACAAGCGAATACTTGAATATTCGGACGCCATGTTTCTTTTTGAATTTTTTTGATTTTTTTTGATTTTTTTGATTTTTTGATTTTTTGGTTTTTTTTTGCCACCACCATACCACTGGAGTTTAATTTGAAATAATTTTTTGTTTTTGTTTTTTGTAGACTATGACTAATTTTATATTAAAATGAGATTGGAAAAAGAAAGAAAAAATAATAATTTTACCAAGACATTAAAAGAAAGAGATGTGATGAAATTGGCAACAATAGTCAAATTTGACTAATAGCCATTATATTACCAAACGAAGAAGAAAAAGAGCAGTATCCCAAGTCCATCGCCGAAAACGCATGCAATTTTACTTCGAGTTGCAGTTGAAGGCACCGATATAATAATAATAATAACAGTAAACAATGCTGTTTTAAAAACCAAAGATGGCAGAATAATCCATTTTCCTCCTAGTCCAAACAGAAATCTGGACATTTGGTCCCAGTTTCTGAGTGGTAAGTTTGACAGTGCTTGAGTTGGGAAACATTTTTACCGACGGTACCATGCCAAGCGGCCACCGCTCTCCCTGGCATGGGTAACCGTCGGCCTGGGATTTTTTTCTTTTTTTTTTCTTTTTTGCCGCCGAAAATTCGAGTACGAGAAATCGTACTTGAGTAGTTTTCAACCGTGCGGGTACTCGAGCATTCGACTACTCGTCTCAGCCCTACACTGAAACAATAATATTTTCATTTTTCAAGTGTAGTTTTAAGTGTGAATAGACCAGGTAGAAATACATTTCACTTCTAATCAATTATTTTCTCTTCTGCTGTTGTTGACGTTACTGTATACAGAGTCCGAAATATTTTGAAGAGAGTATTTACTGTCATTTTTTAGACAAGCTAGCTCATAGTGGCATGTATACTTCAGGTGCTCGCATTCACAACGCTAACCAAATCCTCAAAACGATCTATAACTTTAATCATCTTTACTTATAGCACATAAGGATATGTGTACACTGTGAGGTGATGGAATCTAAGAAATTGACCCAGTCTTGTTGGAAGTCACAAGCACTGCTCACAGAAATATATGGTATACTCTGCAAACGTGTGGCATGAAAGTTTGGTCCAAACATATAGTCTTTCACTGTTGCATTTTGAATATATGACAGCACAGGACATTCTATCTTGATATTTTTATATACTAATATTAAAAATGAAATGAAAAGCTAACAAAACTCCTCTTAAAGAGAAACAAAAGCGAGCTCATAGTTGCATACCATCACAGATCGGGAGAAATAAGGTTAATCAAGTCTATACGGTTCTCTTTGAACCTACGCGTGGAGCTAGTAGCAGAGCCATGTGAATGAACGTCTCATTAATTCTCATTAATATGAAATTGATATTGCAGTTGCATACGATTTCACCAGAGTGTCATAGACCGGCAGGTATGCGAAGTATACGGCCATTAGAATTATTGGACGGCATTAGTATACGGTTACAAACCCGGCCGTATCAGTTACTTGTGGGAAGTTTCACTGTAGACAAACAAGCTACCTTCATTAGCCGTTGATGGCACATTCACTGTAACTGCATCCAGAGAATGGAATGATATCAACTCTTTAATCAAGTCAGCAAATTCCAAAAAGTGAATTACAAAATTTTGAGATGTGTATCTGCCCTTTATAGTGAAATTCCTATTCATTTCCTTTCAAACTCTGCGTCTCTGTTAATTTTGTATTCTGCAGTAATAATACTCTGTAAATAATGTGACGATTATCATTATCACCATCAGCATCATCATCAGCATCACCATCATCAGCAGCATCACCACCATTATCACCATCACCATCATCATCATCATCATCATCATCATCATCAGCAGCAGCAGCAGCAGCATCACAATCCCCATCATCATTATTCTTACTGTTACTACTACTAAGAAAGTAACTACTACTACTACTCCTCCCACCACAACTACCACTACCACTACCACTACTACTACTACTCCAAATACCACTACCTCTAACACTACCACTACTACTACTACATGTACTACTATTTCTACTACCACTACCACTAATGCTACTACTACTACTTCTACTACTACTACTACTACTACTACTACGACAACTACTGTTACCCCTACCACTACAACTAGTTGTTATACAGTGAATTTTAAGCTCTTAACCCAAAATTAGATGAAAAAAAATGCATCCATTGCAAGCCTGCACACATTATTTACCAATCATTCCTTTATCTTCATTTTAGTTAACCTTCTTCTCATTCTTCAACTTACCGCTTCCATACGGGTCATTTGTCCATCGTCAAAGCTCTCCTTTCTCACACTGTATGCTGCTCCCATTTTGTCAATATAAGTCTATTCGATTGTACGGATCAGCAAAACTCACAATCAAACTATCCATAAAGAAGTCCCAGTTTCTTTCAACCTTGATATTCAAACTGTTATAGTCAGCGTGATGAACAAGTCCAGTTCCAAATTAATAAAAAATATTCCATTGCCTAGCTCCTGTGGCTTGTTGCTTCAGCATATGTCTCTGATAAGTCCATTGTTGTAATCTATACGAGGTTATATGCAATCACTGGCTACAACTTTGCATTTAAAGTCCACATACAAAGAATATAATGTTATATGGTTTCACTGCTTGGAGATTAAAATGATCATCCTAATCAGATATACTCAACCTTTAACCAGAAGAAGAAAAGAGTTTCTTGATAAAAAACAAACGGCACAATGGATACTTTCCTGTAAAAGCCCAAATCTTACTGGTACAATGCATTTGACTGCACGGCTACTGCACTAACAGAAAATACCCTCCTTATCCTTTTGAAGACTATTAAATGAAGTGCAGTTTATTACCTCTGTAGAGCTACCGGTCTGTTGATCGTAGATAGAATTTTGAAAGAAAACTCCTGAATCTTACACCAGACTAAAAGGTGAAGTTAAAGGTCTCAGGAGCTAAACTTTGACCTAAAATGTGATACCCAAGCATGAATACGCCCATTAAACAAGGGGGGGGGGGGTATACTAGAACTGCTTACTAGCAAATTAGGTTCTTGAATGCAGTCCAAATTAAACCCGAGGAAACTTTCTTTCCAATTTCAGGAGGTCATGATATCTTCAGTTAATCTTCATGAACGATGTGACTGTCCAAGGTTTAACATGGAAGGGGTCTACTCCAGGATTAAAGTAAAAGTGTCCAGTTACAAGGGAAGAAAACACAACAAAACAAGAAGAAAAACAACGAGAAATTTCTAGATTATTTCAGATCAAGACAAGAGTAAATCAACATTTTTCACAGACCAAAAGCTAAAAATTGGCAAAAAGAACAGTAATTTATTGCGAGAATAACAAAAGCACTGTCCTGTCATTATGGTAAAACCTTGTCACAACAATAGGACTGACACCAGACCACACTTAAGAATTTAAGAATAATGATGGTGGTTTTTTAAAGAGTGCCCGTGTCCGTCATGCCATGATGCTCTTAGTGCTCCAACGTAACAATGAATAACAATACATTATTCTAACTTAACAATACATTACCCTGAATAGGATAGAAATCTGTTGGTTAGGAGTCAATGTGGCAAAGAGATTGAGATATATTGGAGTAACACCAACAACAACATATAAATATATTCTAATGGTTTTCCAAATTAAAGTTGAAACAAAATCGGCAATTTATAAGATCCTTAGAATCAAGTAGCAGTACCAATCACAGATAAACAAAGTTCATAAAGGCTTTCCAAATTCAACTTGAAAACTAAATTAGCACTTGGAAGTCTTGAAAGCAGGTATAGTCCAGTATTTCCATCCGTTTGATATTATGAGTGTCTCATGATGTAAGCAAGCTCCACAGTGGACAAACACAGAGGAACCCTCATGTGGGCCTCAAGGTTCTGCCCAAGAAATACCTGCAATTTTTAAAGAAAGTACCCACACTCTCTACAGGCCTTGTCAATGCAGGTTGCCATTTTCACAATAAAACCTATTTAACTGGGGCAGAAAATGGCCACATGTTGCAGGAAACAAACATAAAAAGCAATTTCCCAGGAGTGGGTTAATATCTTCCATGGAAACTTCAGATGAATGACTTGATGCACACCACTGCAGACATGGAAAGTGTTTGTTTTTCAACTCTTTGAGCCGATAGTTAAACACTGCACAAGACAGCAGGTGCTTAAAAGCTGTAACGCTAGGGAAATAGCCCAAACAAAGAGAGTAATTGCCCCCTCTCCCCTTTGTCACAATGTAAATGAATCACTGAAAATCTTCAAAGCCAAAACTGACTTGAGCACAAAAGCTTTAACCCAAATGGTCTTAAAGCCATTTTGTCCTACTGGTAGCTACTTGCTCCCTCTTTATAGAAAACAATGCCTAATCGGTGACCATTGGTCCCCCATAATCCTCTTTTATTATGTTAATTGGGAGCTGAGTTGATGAGATAGCCACCTGTCAGTGACCTCCCTGGATGGTCTAATCCCTCCTAGCCAAACTAGTACAGATGTGCTTTAAATGAAAGATACTCAAAGTTCCTTTAAAGGTAATACAAAGTTTTGCATCATAACAGATGGAAACATGTACAGATAGAACTTTGTTATCAGCTGTGTATGCATGGTTCAGCCATCTAGGGGTCACAAGTATCACCAAGGAGGATATAAAAATAATCAGACGAATGAAATGCAAACGAATATGGTCATAGAATGAAACAAGGGCAAAGAGGGATGGTAAAGGGAGGGGTCATATAGAGTACTGAAGCTGTGACGTCATACAAATCTATTTTTAGAATTTCTCAATTTTTTCTTCATATTCCGAAAGAACATAAAAAATAATGTCCAAATGTCGAAAACCAATTGAATATGTTAAATATCGGCTGAGATATGACCATCTGAATAAATATACTCCCCATAGGAACTCAGTGTTATATGCTCTGGCTCCTAATGGTTAGGAGCCAGAGCATATAACACTGAGCTCCCATAGGACATATATTCATTCAGATGGTCATATCTCAGCCAATACTTAACATATTCAATTGGTTTTCGACATTTGGACATTATTTTTGGTGTTCTTTCGGAATATGAAGAAAAAATTCAGAAATTCTAAAAATAGATTTTTGATGACGTCACACTTCTCCACTCTATATCATTTCCTTCACATTGTTTTTTCCCTCTTCCTTATAGTTCTCTCTGTGATCCCCCCCCCTTTTTTTTTAACATTCAAGGGCATATTATGCCCCTGGTAGCTACGCCACTGTATAAAATCTTGATGTACTTGTAATTCCTTGAGGAAAGCAGGTTATACTGTGGTGAATCAAAGCTTGGAGACCGCACAAAGTCTAAGGAAGTTTTTCCGTTTGTGACACCTCCCTTGGGTTATCACACTATTCACGCTTCAAGGCTCATAGAGCAGGCTCGTGTTTCCATTTGCATCAGGATGCGGGCATTTCAAGTCTGCTACTTGCTTTCTTTAACAAGTTTTCTTACCACAAACCCCGACCGGCAAAGATGTATTTGACTCTGATATTTGCCCATGATAAGTGATAGCTAAGCTAAATAATTCACATACCTATGATTATTTTAATAAACATTACAAAATGCATGTACAGCTTCTTTTAGGGCGATATTCCGGCAAAACTCCGGCAAGACATGGTGAGGAGTTTTAAACAAGGCCTTAACTGATACTTTTCACCAGGTTGCCCTCAAGTAACTAGCCAGAAGAACAATCAATGTTTTGGAGCCTAATTCTGCCTCAGCTAATCGTGGTTTACAAAAGTGATTTTCTAATCATTTTCCTTGAAAATCAACACTAATGGTCATTATTGTTAGTGTTAATCCTTTAAGAAAAAAAATATATTCAAACCTGTTTTTCCTTTACCGGTACATTCCTAGTCTAGTTGATAAACAATTCAAGTACTTTCATGAGCAATGACACAATATTAAACAGTAGTAGTCTTTAGTTGCTAGGCCACCTGCATTTCAATGCTACGATTCTCAAAATATGAAGCATCCCCAATCTGGCCCAAAATAATACATTTCTTGAGAAAGATAAGAGTATCTTCTTGATACAAAAACATGGTAACATCTCACTGTGATCGTTGTCTCAAAATTAGCTTCAAATCAAAAACTAACTTTCAGGATGCAGAAAGTACAAACGTCCAAACAGCAACAAACTCCCTTCTTCTACTAATTTTAAAATGCCAAAACAGAAATTAACTCTCTTTTTATACTAATTCTCTCTATGTCCAAAAGGCAATAAACTCCTTTCTTCAATCAAATCTCTCTATGCCCAAACAACAACAAGCTCTCTTCTTTTATTTAAAACCCCAAAGTGGCAACAAAATCCCATATTCCACCAATCATCTCTATGCCCCAAATAGCAAGTAACTTCTTCCTTCTTCAAATTCCCCCTATGCCTAAACAGCAACAAACTTCCTTCTTCCACTGATTCTCTCTCTGCTTTATCTTTCTGAACTCTGACAATGAGGTAACAAAAATTTGAACCCAGAGTGCATCAAGATGGAATGCACTCTCGGATGCCAGCTAGACGAACAAATCTTAGAGGAGATATATTTCATACACAGAACATCTGGCTTTTTAGCTGGTCAATACTCCACTAGAGAGACAAGGGCTTGATTAAGAGCTCAATCCTTTGGGGTTGGAACACAAGGGGAAAGAGAGGTAATGGTTCCTACGCAATGGTGGTGGTCCGTTTTTAGCGCAGAGGTTATGTAGATTCAATAATCGACTAAAGACAAGAACAAGGTTAAGACCTTGATCCTTGGGGATTGGAATACTTGAGGTAGGAAAAGTAATGGTTCCTATATGCAATGGTGGTTCTCCGATTTTAGCGCAGAGGTTATGTAGATTCAATAATCGACGTAAGACAAGAGCATAGTTAAGACCTTGATCCTTGGGGAATTAGAGAAGTACACATAACTGTTTCTAGGTAATGACGTGTTTTTTCCTTCAATTTTTAGCACATGGGTTATATATATGTAGATTCAATATTCAAGTAAAGACGAGAGGTTGGTCCTTTGGGTTTGGAACACTTGGGGTTAGAGAATATAATAGTTCCTACACAAAGGTGATTCTTACTTTTTAGCACAGGGTTGTACAGATATGATATTCGTCTAAAGTGACAAGGGCTTGATTAAGAGCTAGCTAGGTCCTTTGGGGTTGAATCACTTGGGGTAAGAGAAGCAATGGTTCCTATTCAATGGTGATTCTTCAGTTTTGCACAGCAGCTATAACTATTAATTTGTTCCTTTGTCTCCGTCTCTCTGCAGAAAGTCTCTAGAGGTTGTCCTCTGTTAACTCCAGGACACCAAGCTGGAGGTAGAAACATTGGACCAATCAGTGCTTCGATCTTGAGGAAACAGCTTCCAAGTTTGGATTTCCAAGCTTACAGTATTCAAATTTGAACACTAGCTGTCAACTCACTCAAGTAATTAGCTGGATTTATAGAACAAAAGACTGACCAAGTTCACTTTCACTTGTGGATTAACTAGCACGCTATTTTGTCTAAAAGTGGGCTATTTCATGGACAAACCCTAGTTGGCTTGGGTCAATAGCTTGCAATAAAATGGTGTAATGGTGAAATAATCCACTCTTTGCATCAATCTTCACTGCTAATAAGCTGCAGCTAGCTGTGACATGGGCTCAGTTCCCTGAATCAGGTCATTTTGATAATTCAGGCTTAATGAAGATGTGCCTCTATATTGAGATGGTGTGTTGACATGATGAGGCAATCGATCATAACAGAATGGCATCAAAATAATGTAGAGGGAATTACGTCACCAGAATGACCATGAAAAACCATATGAAGCGTGAAACAAATGTTATTACAGAAATCCAATCACAGATGTACTTGAGCTAACTAAAAAATAATTACAAAGAATGATTGCACATGATGTAATTACTTCATGCAGCGGTCTACATAAACATCATCAGTCTTCTGCAAACAAGCTTTAAGATCAAAAGATATTTCCTCATCCAAAATTCAATTTCCAAGCATAGACAATACATTGGAAAATATTATCTGTAATGCTTTTCATCCCGGAGTACTTTCCAAATGCCGTACAATCCATAAACATTTCCAAATAAGAATTCCTAAAAATATATGCACCATTGAAAGAATAAATACATTCTGGAGTTACTTGGTCACATGTATCTGACATCTAAACTGGATTCTAGATCCTGAAAAGATGACTTTCGTTTCTCATGTTAGAATTCAATGATGCAAACAGTGATGATTTGTCGATTCCATCGCTCTTAGCATTTCCTTAAAAGATTCCTTGCTCAACACTCCAAAAGGTCTTCATGCAGACAAAGACAAGACACATCTGAGGTACATGTAGAGCACATGGTTGCCTTTAAACTGTCTTCATAGCAACCACCAAAAGAGCCACGGCGAGAGGAAAACCCTGAATTCGGCGCAATCATGAAGAGTGGCGTGTCTCCGTGAAAAACAAGATCCACAAATTGAAAGATGATAGGGCCCCCTCTCCCTGGACAATTGGGCATGGTCAAGATTTTAACGAGATCACGGTCAGAACTAACGATGTGGATCTTTCCCTCCTTGACAATGATGGATGGGCGTCGACCGCTGCAGTCAGAGAATTTCCTCACAAAGTTTGTGTCAAGTTTTCCCCTCTTTCCTCCCACCTATTCTACTTCTACTGGGAAGATAAAACAAGCGGGTAATTTTTCATATTTTCTTTATTCTTCCAATATGAAATTCGACTCCATTTCATCAAACTAAAATCTAGCTGTAATATCCCCTAGTGAAATAAATATGCAGTCGACTTTGATGAGGACCTTGAAAAGAAAATGAGGAAATTTGAAACCAGCCTTTATGCTATTTGATAGTTTTAGAAGAAAGGAGTTGTGTATCGGAGAGAAGCAAGTGATACTGCAATATTGAAGTGAGCTTCTTTAAAAAACTAAAAAACTAAATAAATCAATTGTGTATCGATAGGATGAGCACTGGATATAACTGATAGATTCAATATTTTACATGAACAAAATACGTAAAATATGATAGATAAATGATTTATAGATGAATTAATATGAAGATGTTGATGGATGGAGATAAATATAGATGAGAGGCTGGATCACAAAATAAAAGAAATCATCAACTCAGTTTCTAATTCGACCCAACTTTAGTATAAAGGAATAAATAAACTCAACATTAAAAATATCCTTTGTTGATTTCATTTTCCTTGAATAAATGACTCTATGGACTTTTTGATTGCTTTATTCTACTTTCAAATTAAAAAATTCATCAACGAAATTAGCACTAGATCTTCTCCGTTCTGCTTGAAGTCTTCAAGACATCATGTAAAAAGGGAATTAAAATGGGTTACATTATTGAATGTTCAGGTTGATTGCACTAGTATGATTACATTATAGCGTTTACCCCCAAGACGAATGATCTATTTTTGCGAAGAACGTCCATTTGATTTTCATCGAGCATCGAGCATACAAAGTTCCTTCCCGAATTCAACCAAAGCGACATGGGCGAGCGGTAAGAAATGAAAGTGGAACTCTGTGTATCTATTTGATTAAAGAAGGTGAAAGAACTCATCATCATTCGCCATTCCAGTAATTCCCTCGTGGAGGCATCAATATTAAACGAGTTTCAATGCACAATCCCCCCTCAACAATCGTATTTCCATTCTAAGAAGATGTGCCCAGCATGACAACGATGCTCTTTTATTTGCCACACCTACTTCAGGGTTTGTGCTTAACCCAAATACTCCTGAGAAATTCATTTTCTGGAAAAGCAATAAAGATATCCATTAATTATGACATCCGTTAAATATGAAATCATTTAAGCATTTACTTTTTTCTGATGAGATTAAGAGTTCTTTCACATCGGTTTTTGACCAGGGTCATTTCAAACTTGACCGTTAAAATCACAACTTGACTTTAGATCTTACAGCTAAACTTCATCTACCACAATTCTCTTTTTACAAATACTTCAAAATTAAAAAACAAATATTCTGGCAATTTCCATACTCTACAGAGATATTGAATTTACCAATTTAATTTCAGAAGTAAGTTGGAAAAAAGTTTTGCTTCTTAAAAGATGAAACTTTAATCTCTAAAAAGCAATCGTGGTGCAATCATGACTTGCGTTTAAATTCTCCTAATCGTAAGTCTTAGAGCATTTAAATTTGTCCAAAGCTAAATTGGTGTCATTATTCCTTGCCATTGCAATGATAACAGAGAAAAGGGAACAGTGCAGCGCCTCGCAAAATTGTCATTAACAAAGGTCGTAGACATCCCATGGAAACACCTATTAACTTTTCTAACCCCGTTTTTGATGATGTTGGTGAACTTTGAGAATCACGCAAGACTGTGTTGGGTGAAAAATTCTGCCATATACTAATATACCAACGAACAGTTGTGTCTGTTTAGATGCTATTCTTTCTCTCTCATTTTCATCTGATAACTCTTCTTATGCATTGCTAAAAATTTAGGTTTTCTTAATTTCACCTCTTCTCCTAGCCTTCAGCTCATGCCATTAATATATACAATCATTTGCAATATATGTTTCATATTTTTTTCTGTTCAATAATCTTTTTCCTCCAGATAGCTTTCTCTTTTAGTAAGCACATCATCGATCAAGGAGGCGCGATTGCTCAGTCGGTAGAGCAGTGGTCTCGTAATCCAGTGACCCGGGTTCGAAACCAAGGCGATGCGCTAGTGCCCTTTGTAAGGCATTGATCCTCATTACCAGGTCCCTCAGATAGGACCTAAAGCCGTCGGCCGTCTGGTTGCTTACTTACAAGCATTTATGCTTTCTTAGCAGTCAGGTAAAATAACCACCACCACCATTCTATAGAGCCATAATGACATTAATTTCAAGCACTTCCTAAAGATGTAAGTGTTCTTTTTCATGTCAGCAGATGACAAATAAAACCTTGCCCTCTTTCAAGATAATTCCCATAATTCTTTCTCACATCTTGTTGTCTTCCACTTTGTCTATTCCCATGGCAACCATTGCTAATTTACTCTCCAAGTGTGCCGTATCCATCCTACGCTCTCCCGAATAAGAACACAACAAAGAGCCTCATGGGTAATGGGTGACAAACTTGGGAGGATGCAGCGAGCAACAAACAATTCTCCTAGATCCTTCCTCCTACATGGTCATAAATCAATCACAAACAATAACAGAAGAGTTTGTTGACTTTCTCCGCACAAAATGGATATGAAACGCCATTTAAAAAAAACCATGAACATCATCCGTAATCCTGTTTTGCAAGGGCCACTGGTATCCGGGTCAGAGAAATACAAGATCGGCAGCGATAATGAAGTAACTGATTGGACATGCGTTCGGAATATTGATGCCGTGGAGATTAGATGGGCGGCCATAATGATGGGGGTCTTTACTGTCAACAAACCCTCGTCTTTCAATTAGCAATCGGTCACGCTGATACGTTGCTTGAGAGAGTGAGAGGTGGGGGTAGGTGTATTCCCTAGGCCTTGCGATGACTCAGTCCTGCCCTCCCAACTCGCAATGCAATTGATGAAGGGAGCTTAGAAAGGTAATGAACGCAAAGGAAACCGATGATAATAATCTGGGCCATAAATTAAAGGAGGAAAGCTCCTTACGCTACCACCAATTTTCTAAATATAACATATTTCACAGATGAAATATTGTGAGATAAGATTTTAATCACAGTTCGCCAACATCAAACTTCAATTCAAAACCTGTTTTGAATTTTATGAAGAAAATCAAGCTAATCTTTGTTGGAAAGTAATGGAATACAACATCAAAATATGGGTAAATTGCCAGTGGCACTCGGTAATGCATACAGAGCAAATGCGCCTCATCCATTTCCCAAAAAATTATGAAATGCAGACTAAACAGAGAAAAGAGAGATGAGGATTGAGTGCAGAAATGTAAGAAACAATAAGATGCAGAAAGAAAAAGTTAAAATGAAGACGTTAGGGAAAGTAAGCGAATGAGAGAATATATTGAAATAAATATATATAGATAGATGGATACTAGATAGATAGATGGACTGACTGACTGACTGACTGACTAATTGATGGATTGTTTCATTGGTTGGTTGGTTGATTAATTGATTAATGGATAGAGGGTCAGAGACAGAGAGAGGGACAGAGAGAGGGTCAGAGAGAGGGTCAGAGATAGAGATAAGAGGAGAGGGTAGGTAACTCAGAAATTTGGCAGTGCAACACGAACAAATGAAAGGCGACTAATGAAGACAAAGAACAAGAAGACAGCATGAATGCAGAGACAGATAGATAGATCATGAGTAAGGAGATCTGGGGGGTGTTTCACAAAGATCCTAAGTCGAACCTAACTCTAAGTTGGACTTTAAAATTATGGAGAGCCATTTGTAGCCTAAAAATTAAATATTTCCAAAAGCAAAAATTGAAGTATTTTAGACTTTTCATAAATTCCACATCAAGAACATGAAATCTCCCTGATAATAGAAAGTATGAATCATTTGAATCAACATTTTATGCCTTTTGAAATAACTTTTACAAAATATTTTCAATGATGCTAACGGCTTTCCATAATTCTCAAGTCCAACTTAGAGATAAGTTCAACTTAAGATCTTTGTGAAACACCCCCCGGAAGATAGAATGACAAAGATACATCTCAACGAGACTCCAATGAATTCCTTGTCATTAATCGCATGCAATGCAAATTGTTTCCAGGTGACTGCGCTCCCGTGATATTGAACCACCCATCTTTCATTGCACTAATCCACCTGCGAATGGCTTGCATAGCCGTCCAAGATCACCTTACCGACGACAGAGCATCATAGACGGCAAAAGAGTAAGACCAATTACAAATGAAATTCACTTGGATCCACATTATGCATAAAAGTGAATGGTGTCTGTTAGGAGACAGAAGGGCATTCAAATGTGTCAAATGATATGAGTTAATCCTTTGACTACCGAGTTCTGATATTGCCTATAGGTTTAATACAGGAATCATCCGGTTCCAGTCGATCAGCAATGGGTTAACACCCTTCTGACACCAACAGACTATGTATTCATCGTTGTGTGGCCAGCCGGATTGCGCAGATGAAAAGCGAAAACTGATATAAAACACATTACAAAGTTGCCACCATTCTTTGAATGCATGTAGGCAACTTATACGAGTCGAAATTTAGCAAATACAAGAAAGAAATACCGGTATTCAAATAACAGTGACAGCATACTACTTCACCAATCAAAAGTACAAATTAGACAATGGCTCCAACTTGGCATGTCACCTGCAGATTGATATACAGTCAAACCTGCTCTAATGACCACCTGTATAGAAAGACCACATTTTTTGTTTCCCTTACAATTGGTTTCTCATTGAAACCTGTATTAAAGGAACCTATACATAAAAACCACCTGCCTATAAAGACCACTTTTCTTGTCTCCCTTGGTTGGTGTTAATAGACAGGTTTTACTATTTCATACAGATGATGCAAGACAGGTTCAGCCACCCCATGTTTAATTCTGAATCCCAACAAATACAGCATGACTGCTTTCCCAATTCAGGACAACTAATGCAATGGGTGGACTCATCCCAGTTTAATAATTACATTTTACTTGCAGAGCTGAGGTCTTCCTTGACATGATTTTTGGGGAAATGAGGTTGACAGAATAGATGGGTTATAATTCCTTCATGATACAGTTTGCACAGCATAGGATAGTCAAGTTCAAACATCGTGTTCATGCTTCAAGATTTATCCTTGTTTCAGATACAAATCAAACAAAGTGTTCTGTAAATTTAAGCATCAAAACATTTTGATGCTTAAATTTACATGACATAACCTCCTCAGAATAGTTCTGCAAAACACAATCCATCCTCCAAACAAATAAAGAATTCACTTTTGACAATAACAATGCATTTTGCAACTTTTCCCTCTTGAATTGGCCCCATATAGAGGTGTTCAGCACAGTCCATGATTGCATAATCATTACAAATTATTTTAAAGGGGGATAAAAAGGCTTTTCAATGATACCAACATCAAGTATTCTTATATAGCACAATGAGAGATATCCATGCTCATATTCTGCTGAGATACCCAAGGGCATTGACTCATATGAGTGAACAAAGTGTTAACACCTTTCTAGCACTTGCCAGATGATATTTAACCTTAACTGTTTGGTCCTCTGGGAAAGCTCATTCAAGATGATCAAAGTTCAAGTTTTTTTATTAAGAAAATTCCTTTAAAAAAAACTAACAAGAGCCATTTGTAAAGTGCAGATAGAAAAAGAAAAAAAATTACAGTTTACCACCCTCCCCCCCCCCAAAAAAAAAAAAAAAAAAACGAGGAAGGAACCCAAATTAGACATTAATTTTTCAAGGCAGAAACCCATAATGTGATTGAATTTTAAGTAATTTTTTTTAATTCTCTGCCTCCTCTATGACTTTAAATACGTTAGCAAACAACCATACACTGCTTATAGTTAAGATTCATTTCACTTTATTTCATCAAAATTCAATCCAGAGTTGACCCGTTATCTGACCCTGATGTGAACTAAGTCTTCTTGTAACAGGAGTTAGCAGCTGATTCTACAAAGGGAGGTGGCGAAATCCATATAATTCTCAGAAATTTGTCACTTTTATTTCATAAGTTCTTTTCATAGAATCAACAATACTATGCTGACCTGTAAATAGCCAGTTACACAACTTGACCGTTTATCATTTAAGCAAGACTATGGTATTTTTTGTATAATATACACAATAACTTAACCAAGATGACAGCCTTCTCTTCAGCTTTAATCAGACCAGAAAAATGACACATGCATTGGTACTTTTTGTTTACTTGTCATTATTTTGTGTAACAAACAGGATACCTAATGACACAAGTACCTTGGAATATCCGTTATGCGTGAATCAGCAGTAGCTTTTCAGGGCTAACCAAACCACATAATACAGTATCAGTATATAATATGGAGATGGCGACTTAATTTTGCTGGTAGTAATACATAATTTCATATTAACCCGATGAATACTGAATTCTCCCATTCCCATAGGATTAACACAGGGGCTACCTGCTTCCATAAGCTATAGGTTAACCATGGCCACACCGATGTTTGATGAGGTCAATAATCAATATAATGCCCATTTTATTACTGGTATTGAAAACTGAAACTTTTTTGTAGACATGTGACTCTCTAGGCTTTTGGAAGAGTTGGCTGTTATGAAACAATGCTTTGGATTTAATTTCCAATCATACTTAGTGTACAGTACAACGTAAGGTTTGAAGTTAAATACCATAAAGTATAGGGCATTGACTGAGTAGCAATTTCAACAGAGCATGTTCCAGCGAACTTGTTCGAACATTTTAGTTAGATTTGACAGGGTTTTAGGTCTAGGATTAACTTAATTTTGGTCAATGTAGGGGATGGACTGTGTAGCAATTGTTGTCAAGAGTATGTGTCATTGAACCAGGCTAGCAGCTTTAATTTTCTTTTACATATGATACTGTCACTATCTTAAACTAACTGCTTCAGCAAAATTAGATGACCTAATACTGTTTTCACACTGGCAATATTTTGCTTAACCCCGTACTATAGGTGGGGTTAAGGGGGGGTCTTAGCCCCACCTATAGTACGGGGTTAAGCCTATTCCACCTTCTGTTCAGACGGGTTTTTACCAAAGTGGGCTAAAGTTGGCTAACCCCACCTATAGTACAGGGTTAACTAACCCTGCAAAATAGCAGGGCTAACTCCGCAATTGTGGTGCTAACTCCTGCTAACCCCGCAATTGCGGTGCTAAGCAAATGAATGAGAACAGAAACGAAAAATAGTCCGGTACTACGCAATGGAGCGTATCGCAGCTGGCCAGATGCGAAGTATGTCCGATCATAACATTCACGTTATCCGGGGTTAACGAAATGCAGTGAGAACAGCGGCAATTTTCTTATTCCGGAATAGGCGCTAGTACGGGACTAAAAACAGCGTGTGTGAAAAGCCAAAAAAAAAAGTCCGGGGTTAAGGATAGTACGGGGCTAAGCAAAGTACGGGGTTAAGCAAAACCAGTGTGAAAAGAGTATTAGTGCAGTGTGCTTCTAATATCAATATCTTAGAGGCAGGGTATTCTACAGACATCGCTACCACTGCTGTAATGTATTTTCAATTGCACCACCTTTTGGTGAAGGCGTACATAGAGTTATTTCCGGTTCCTGTACCCAATTAAGCATCATCATGCATCCGTGATTAGTTGGTGATGCATTGTGGGACGTGGCTATCACCACATCAGAATATTGTGAGCAGCAGATGACAGTATATGTAAATCTGAAGTAGTGTCAGTAGAATAACCTGCCTTTAAAAAACACACATAAAAGCAAGTCTAGGGGTTTTTATTTTGTAAGGAGCTATTTGTTTCCTCCCCATCTTCCATTAACAACAGTCTAAAGACTGGATATTCCTGGATCAAGTGAGTTACATGTAAGTTATTAACTTAAATATGAAATGCTTTTTTAATTTGAGGTGCAATGTTTTGGGGGGTGTTTTTTTTTCGGTGTGGATTACCAGGTTGTGGCCGTACTAGGTTTTAACCTAATGAATATCTGTGTTCTGTTAAAACATTAGGAATGCACGATGGATGGATGATAAGAGATCTTCCACAGATATGTAGATGGGGTATAGCTATCATGTACACCCAGCAACCATTGTGAATCACGATGAGTAATCACTGAATCTGCTCCCTTGGGACCTAACAGGGTCATTTGCATCTCTTATCGATGACCCAAGCTATCCTAAATGACTTCCGATACAGCCCCCCTGGCGGGAATCCAGCGTTAACTGTTTTTCATAGAGTAAACATCAAAAAGAGAGTGGATACGCCATAAAAACTGCATTTATACAGTCTCAAATCAATCATTACTGGCTGTTTGAAGAATTATGTTGCCATTCAATAATGTATAATTCTCTCAAGGAATAAACTATAATATGTTTACTTTGTAACTGTTGTGTACATACATGCATACAACTGTGTATTACAAAATAAAGAGCTTGGGGGGGGGGGGGAGAATATCACTGTTTTTCATCGAACATGAAAAGGTACAATAACAGCTAAATGTGTTCCTATGCAAGATGTTAAAAGTCGAATTAGACAATGAAAGCAAAGAATTAAAACCTAGAATCGGCCTTTCAAGTGTTACAATCAATACTAGCACTCTCCATAACACTCAAGATGTGGAAGGGGTTCACATGTACAATTTACTGTCAGTATAGGATACTCGCTTGCACTCTATCAACTCCAAGAGAAATGCCAGCTTTTTTTTTTAAAGGGGGGGGAGCAACAAATTTATACCAGTTATTCTATCTATCATACTAACATTTGATACAGGCATGCTGGTACAAAATACTAAAAATATGCCAGCATCCTGTCTACAAGTCTGCACTCTATGAGAAAGCTCTAAGGTCGATTGCTGTATCATTTCAAGGGGAGCTTAGGAACAATAGAGGGTTTGCGCAGATGGTATTGCATTTAAACTGGATAATGATCTAACACCTTTTGTCAATCAGCAATCAACGCATCGATGAGCTTGTACAGGATTAAATGATCAAGGCACTAAATAGGCTGGTGATGGCAAATTGATTTGGCAATTTGAGAGAGGTATAATTTGAGGTAATTGGTCTTATAATGAGAGGGGCCCATAGAATCGACACTTAGAAGCTATAGTTTTCATAGTGGTATTAAACTGAGCACTGTACTATTCCTTAGATCAGGGACCCATTTCATAAAGCCTTTTTTCAACGACAAATGACAAAAATCAGGGGCAAATCTGCTGATAACCAATCAAAAGCAGGAATTTCAGTTGCTTATAACAAAATCTGTTATTGGTCACTGATGACAAGTTTTGGGAAATGGGGCCCAGGAGTATCTTAAGCCAAATACTTTTCTTTCTAATGATCACTCTTGAGTAGCTATATGATTGCTTGACCTTGGCCTTGGTCTTCCAAGACTGTTGACGATAAAACAAGTGATCCTTCATAATGATATTTACTAAGAAGTATTAAAAGCACATGGTATAATATTGTGCACACAATATACTTCTTTTCAAGGTGGTTATTCATATCATTTTTATCTAATTATCAGCACTGTCCACAATCAAGAATCATAGAATGATATCAACAAGCCCCCTGCCCCTCATCATAAGGAGTTATATCTATCGGAGCTAGGCAAATTATGCTTAATGGTCTTTGTTTGCTCCTACAACAATTCCAAGTGAAAGGCAGATTTTCTCTGAAAGTGAAAGTATGGCATACCCACGCTGCCAGCAGTTGTAACGTATATAAAAAAAGCAATATTGAATTAGAGAAAAATCATGAGAGCTCATTGCACCATCAATTCCTGTAAAAAGGGTTCGGATTAGGTCATTCAAAGTAACAAAAAGACTCCAAAAGTAAATAATTTAATCAAAACAAATTAAATCTACCTAAAAAGTATGTAATCTGTTTAAAAAAAGACCCATAATACATCATTTATATTTGATTTTCATCTCTTTGAAAAGTGAAAAGTTTGGGTGAGATAAAATCTGACTTAGGACGATGAACTCAACTTTAACATTGTAATACATGCAAGCATTGCATGAATGTAAAAAGCATGTTATTCCATTCACTGACGATGACCGGCACCACAAATGTGAAGGGCTTATACCGCGATTATCGTCCAATAACATTTTTAATGGGTTAGTAATCTAATGATATGCCGCCAGAAAACACCACCGGAATCGTGTCTGCTCGCTCGTCCAAACAGGATGACCTTCACGGCCAAATAGTCGTTCAGCCATCTGTATAAATATCTTGTTATTGTGCAGGGGACTGATAAGCATTGTGTGTAGGTTAGATTAATATATATCGTCTGTTTGGAGGAAGAAGGGCATTAACCCGTATAGACTTTAACACAGAGTTAACACCCTTCTGGCTCTGTACAGGGGGTAGTTTCACAAAGATCCTAAGTTGAACTTATCTCTTAAGTTGGACTTAACAATTATGGAAAGCTCTCAGCGTCTTTGACAATATTTTGTAACAGTTATTTCAAAAGGCATAAAATGTTGATTTAAATCATTCATATTTTCTATTTTCAAGGAGATTTCATGTTCTTGATGTGGAAATTATGAAAAGTCTTAAACATTTGCAGTTTTGATTTTGAACATATTTTATTTTAAGGCTACAAATGGCACTCCATCATTTTTAAGTCCAAATAAGAGTTAAGTTCAACTTAGGATCTTTGTGAAACACCCCCCTGATGATATAGTAGTTTCATATCTTTAGTAGATTATAAATGTGAAGAATAAACATGAGGAGCTGTCGGACAGATCACAGGGAAGCTGCGTTAAACATGTGTTTCCATTCAAATGATGGGAGCAGCAAAAAGGAGAAAAGAAAAGATAAGGGTACAGAGCTTGGAAAATAGAAGAGAGAGAGAGAGAGAGAGAGAAAGAGAGACAGAGACAGAGAGACGGAGACAGAGAGAGGGGAGATAGAAAGAGAGACAGAGAGAGAGAGACAGAGAGAGATAGAGAGATAGAAAGAGAGAGACAGAGAGACAGAGGGAGAGGGGGAGCTAAGGTTTTATCAAGGAATTACAAGAAGGAATTTAAGCATGTGGGAGAGTGTGTTTCAAATAATAGAAAAGGTATGTAAAGTAGCAAAAGTGTATGTACTAAAATGTATATAAAATGAAAGAAATTAAGATATAGAGATAGCGCAAAATATATGTGTCAGGGAATGAGGCAAGTGAGAGAGGATGTGAGAAAAAAAAGAGGTGTTAGAGAGAGAGAGAGAGATAGATCACTATAGTAATCAAATACGTATCCCTCTTGGGTGGTCTATGCATAATCACCAATTAACTATGAATAATATATACATAAACTACTGAAGACTGACGAGGCTGCCTTCCTTGGCATAAGGATACCTCCCTCCTCTAGCGAGTTCACCATCAAATCTTAAGGAAACACTAGAGGCAACACTAGAGGAAACACTAGAAGAAACACTAGAGGAAACTCTTTCCATTGTAGTCCCAACTCATTAATACTCAAATAAAGCCTGATACAATGACTCTCCCCTACCACCAAACTGAAAACACTGCTGAGACCTCGTGAGTACTCCTATAACACTCTCACAAACTCGAGTAAGAAACGTGATATACAATAACAGCCAACTTAACGCCAACTTGAGAATCTATTAAACCAGGACATCAGGAAACTGATTTAACCTCTAACTCATTTATGGTTCATGTAAAATAAAAACAGATAGTAGTGATATCATATCTACTAAACTATTTCACAGTATAAAACCTACAAAATCTGAAAACTGAATTAGCTACTTCTAATATGTGGGTCATGTAAAATAAAAACTGAAATCTATTCTTTAAAAATATTGTTTTACAGCCTACCAGTGATAAATTAAGACAGAAACATAACTTAATGCCAATAATAATATGTTGCATATATTTAAAACCTCTGTTTGTTAATTAAAGAAAAAGAAAAATTATCTGGTTGAGCTCCGCTTCTCCGCATTGGGTTGGAATGCAGGGGTTCATCCATTCCGAATCACCCCTTCATCGATAGGAGACACCTTGTGCATCTGTTTCACACATCCCGTTGATCCTCCGGAAAGCTTACACCCTACTCATCCTATTCATAATGCACTCTTCCAACGCAGAATAGCGACAGAGGTGGAGTTAATAGATCATAAGAACCGAGCAACATTCATTAACGGTCATGATTCGCTATTACGATGAATGTACGATAAATGGAAAGTATCTTTCAACGTAGAATAGCGAAAGAGGTGGCGTTAATCGAACATAAGAACCGAGCAACATTCATAAACAGTCAATATTTGCTAACGATGAATGTAGGATTAAATGAAAAGTATGGCAGTGCAATTCCACCACAGTATTCACAACACTTTCCAGGTGTCCTAATTGGTGCACGGAGAAAATAGTGGTGAGCGTGGCTTGACAATGATATTCCACCATTATCTGATTTGCGCAAAACCACTAGATTTCCTCGTTAAATTTGAGGTCACTTTTTCTCCAAACCACAGCAGCTTGGTAAAATTTACGCATAACGACCTGAGAGCAAAAACCAATCCTCAACAAGATAAAAATCTGTCCAAATGCATTAATCCACTGCAATCAGGTCATGGAGGTGCACAGAATTGTATACTGGAGGCAAAGAGAGAATGCATGATGAATAGGCTATTTTTGTAATGTAACCAAATATAATGCATGTACGTCTTTGTGATACAGTTTATTTCATTCACCTGTTATATATAATTGTATCTCAAAAGTCAGAGTGTGAATTGCCTTCAGTATTTGTTGCTAGGTAGGACAAACATTATGGCTTGCCCTACCTAATAACACATAATATCTGCAGTTTGCATTCTGACTATTGAAATACAGTTATTTTTAACAGGTGAATGAAATAATTTGTATTAAGGCACTTAATTTGGTTACATTACAAAAAATGGCCCATTAACAATATCGACCCTAGAAACAATTATGACAGAATGACTAACAACCTTCATGAATGCTCATCAAATACTATGTCACAGTCAAATGTGAATTTGATGTTGTTGAGCACAGATGATCACGCCTAAAATCAAGGATGAATGTATCTCCCAATCAATAATGACCACAATACATTCAGAATGATTGCATCAAAGAATGAAGGATGATTGCATTCAAAAGAGAAAATCAGAGTTGCTAAATACAATTTTTTTTTGAATAACTCAAGTAAAACATATCAAATTGTCAGCAATATGCCATCAGTGTGAATTCAATGTTGTTGAGCACAAATGATTTAGGTCTCAATATCAAGAATACTTGCATCTCCAAATCAATAAAGATCACATCTAAATGCATTCAGAATGATTGCATCACACATTTAATGATGCATGCATTCAAAATAGAAAATTTAAGAGCTGAGCTCAAAAATATTGGTGCTTTGTCAAGAGTGTGGTTTTGATGCTGATGAGCACAATATTTCAAATCTCAAGATCAAATGCATCTCCAAGTCAATAATGATCCCATCTTAAGACAATCAGAATGATTGCATCCCAAAATGAAAGATGATTGCATCCCAAAATGAAAGATGATTGCATCCAAGGTGGAAAATCAATGTGGCTCAAAATGGAAAATCTTGAACAGCTCCAATTGCTCCTTTAAATCACACTTCAAAAGCACAACCTTTAATCCTACTCAACACTATTGAAATGGACAGGAAACACGGCTGCTATTACAGCTAGTAATATCTGTTTGATGTTGCAGTCATCCAAAAGCAAAGAAGCAAGGGATCTCCCATCCCATTTACAAATGCATGTGTTGTGAGTAGCAATTATCAGAGGAGAAATAATTTAATAGACAAATCACCAAGGGAATCTCTCCAGCGACACCGATATATCCACCCATGAACCGCAATCTTTTTCTAATTATCCAATCACTCGTTCAATTTGGGTATCACTAAAAATTGTTCAACTGAATTGATTCTACTACCACACAAACATGACTGATTTGTGTGTCCCCAAGGTAAATCAAAAATAGGTAAATCAGAAAAAGTGAAGTGGTATAATCCAATGTATTGATCAAAGAAAATATTAATCCGGGACTTCCATGATTTAATTAGAGAATCCAACGACTATTCCATTTTGATATTACCACTGATCCATCTAAATGTCCACATTCCAATTCAGTGTCGACCCCTTGTAAACAAGACTTCTCTATCCAGGGTAAACATCGTGGTTAGCGTCAAAGATAGGGGGTAAGCGTCAAAGATGGGGGAAATCTAGCTGGGTGTTTGACGGATGCTATGGGCTCCTCACACTATCACACGCTCGATCAGCCTTGCTTCGGGACGACAGCGGATCAAAATAACACATGTAATGGTAATCAAGGGATGCTATTCAGGTCCACGTGTGCTCACTGGTTACACCTGTCACACATAAATCCTGTGAGTGCATGTTGCCATGTATACCACCCCTCTTAAGCCCTTGAACTCCAGCAACGCCGAAAAACACATGTGGGACTGGCCTGGATGGGAGTAGAGCTAAACATGTGTCCACCTCGTATAGAGGGATGATCAGATGAATAGGGTGATTGGTAATGGGACGGGTGTTTAATCTACTGGTATATACACACACATGACGGGACTCCTCATGCCAAGGTCACTTGTATCTGTATCGTTGTCTGTACAGCATATAGTTGCCATGAATCTGCTAACATCACAGTAGTGATATGTTTGCTTCAAAGGCTTAAAATTTTCCCATTTTGTGTCCTTATTGATGAAGGGTTCATATTTTTCAACAACCTCGGGCTGATTAATGACAAATGAATTAAAATTCATTTCAGTGTTTTTTCTGGTAAAAAAACATACCATTTACTTATTTTTCAAAATGGTATTAAAAATTTAAAAAGGTGATAGAATTTTTGTTCTTTTCAATGTAAGTTTTTTAATAATTTGGAACAAGAAGCATGAAGAAAGTGATTTCTGCTTATTCTTCATGTCTACAATAACCTTAAAACAAATACAGTTGTTGAAGACGTTCCACTAAGATTGTGATAACAGATTTTTTCTTCTATAAAATGATTTAAATCAGTGACATGGATTCCATTTAAACGATGAATTGATTATATATATATGTATATATATATATATATATATATATAATAACTCTAATTAGCCATGAAAAGAGGAAGACTAAAAGAGATGTTTCTTACAACATAATATTTTCATTTGTACATTTCCCAATTTCATTGTAACTATTTATATGGATGAAAGCAATATACATGTAGGTTGAATAGATACCTTAAGAACTTATCACATAATGAATGCTTATGTAGTTTCTTTCTCACCTAATATAAAATAGAAAGACACATTCTAAAGGAACTATTTTAATTGTTAATCTACATTTTTATTACAAAATAAATATGAACATACATTTTCTTTTCTCACAATAATACTTTTAGAGCAGCCATCGCATAGTAGTGAACTCTCAAAAGATTTCATTCACATTCCAAACTAGCATAAAACCAGCTTTAAAACCTTGGTCGACATGTCGCTTGAGGCACTTCTGGATTTGGGTAGGTGAGACAGGATAGAGAGGGTTAAACATGGCTGCAGTGGACCGCCTTGACAATGACTGATGTGGGAAAGCGTTGAATGATTAACATTAGGCAGGGGCTCTTTAACCCCTCTGCTACCGGTCCGATCTCATCACTTGGGGTTGATGCGCTGGGGACAGGGGGAAGGGATGGGGTGGGGTAAGGGGGGCTGGTGTAAGTGCATGTGCAGGCCTCTGTACCCTAGGATTGCGAAAGGTTACAAATTAATGGGCCCTAAATGACTGGTATGCAACAAAGCTGATTAGCAGGTCGAGCTTTGAGAAAGGGAAAGGATGGTCATCTCATGGGAATGAGATAGAGAGATAGAGAATAAGAGAGATTGATCAAGAGAACATATAGAGGAGGGGGAAGAGTCAGGAAAGAAGACAAAGAAAGATAATAGGGGATAGGAAATGAATTACAGAGAGAGATAGAAGGAGGTTGTATGAGAAGAAAGAGACAAATAGTAGAGAGTTCAATAATAAAGGAAGAAAGGAAGAGAGATAGAAAGTAGCATTGTGTGTGTATGAGTGTGTGTGTGAGAGAGAGAGAAAGAGAGAGAGAGCGAGAGAAAGAAGGTGAGAGAGAGAGAAAGAGAGAGAAAGAAAGAGAGAGGGAGAGAGAGAGGGTTGATAGAGGAGAGAAGAGAGAGAAGAGAGAGAGGAGAGAGAGGGGGAGGGGAGGGAGGGAGGGATATTACAAAAAGCTACAGGATAGATTTGAGTGAAAAGCTTGCAAATGGAAGAGAGACATGTAATGCAAATCAATTAATAGAAAAACCACAAGAATGAGAAAGTAAAAAGGAAGAAAATCATGTTATTATATATTCCTTTCCTTTATAATATAAAGGACGGAATGCTACTGAAACATTAAACTGAAATGGGAGTTACATTTCACACGAAAGGCAAAATATGCATTCCTTCTCCTTGATAATGGATGTAGAAATGCGAGGAAGGAGAGCCCTCATTAGAAACCCGATTTGAGGGATTATCCTCACAGCTTTCAATGTCACACCATAATTAATTACCACACCCTTCTTCTCGCCATTGTGACATCATTACATCGATTGCTCAACACGTTTCCCTTCTCTCATTCTCATTGCTCAAAGAATCCAATCGATTTGAAATGTATTTTTATTAGCAGCGTGGAATGGCATGTCCTACTTTCGGTTCTTTTTATTGAATATGTTAATTTGTCATTTTCCTTGTATTCCTGGACCCTTAATTAGGTTTTCAAGTGAAGTGGAAAATAATTATCAGCTCTCTCTATCTCTCTCCCTCTCTACCTCAATCTCTATCTCTCTCTCATCATTGCACGTTTCTCTCCCTCTCTCTCTCTCCCCCTCTCTCTCTTGCTCTGTGTGTGCCATTTCATCAATCTGTCTTTCTCACTGCCCATCCTCTCTACTCTCTATCCCTTCCTCTTTGAGTATCTCTAACTCTTTAATCCCCTACTTTCTTTTTTATCTCTCCCCAATATAAAAGTTACAAAAGTTCCTTGCTTTAAATGCGTGATAGCCCCTGAGAGAGTATGCCTTCATTTTATAAAGTTACAGCCATATTTAAATGCGTCAAGTTTCCTTTACCTGTCTAAAGATCAGTAATTGCTCATAACACCTTGAATATATTTCAAGCTGAAAATCTAATAACTCTATGTTCATATCAAATCTAGCTTACTATTGTTCGGCATACAAAACAACCAAATCACCACACCTGGGCTGAGAGAGACATATACACATGAAATGCCTTTTGTTTATACACATGGATAACATTGTGTGTTTACAACAAAGCCCTTGGAAGCATGACCTGACCCAAGTAGCCTAGGACCTGTGTATTGTTAGTATGTTTAGCATTCAAAACTACACCTGAGTAGAGAGAGGCAAATGCAAATGAAATGCCTTTCATTTTATACACATAGATAACATTGTGCGTTTGTGACAATTAAAGCCCCTGAAAGTACAATCTGACCCCCTCTGGCCTAGGACCTATGTAGTTTAAATATGCTTAGCATTCAAAGCTACACCTGAGTAAAGAGAGGCAAATGCAAATGAAATGCCTTGTTGAAATACACTGATAACACTGCGGGTTCACAAATGAGCTTGAACCTGTCTCGATCCCTCCAGCCTATGCTATCCGTGTACAGTTAGAAATGGTACCCAAATCTGGGTTAGGAAGAAGCTGATGAGGTAATGAGATATACATTAGCTTATCAATGTCTGCTCTTCATATTACTTCTCATTAATTGGATCATATGGGGGTATGGAGGGAGAGAAGAGACCGTCATAACAGATTTTCGACGAGGGCAGGTCACGATGGTTGGGTAATAAGGGAGGTAGGGAGGAATATCGCTCATCAACATTGACCTTATGATATTAATGTTGAGTAGCTATATTTGTCCCCCAAAAGGCTTCATGGTTATAAAGGCATGGTGGCACATGTATATGAGCAGGGAGATGATGGTATGAGCATAATTTCCCTTTCTTCAGCCCCCTCCACTTCTCCCACCCCACCCTCATCCCCCCCCCCTCTCCCTGCCCTCCCATAATCATGTCTCTCTGCCCCTGTAGTTCTCTGTATTCCTGTTCTTCACTCCCCCTCCCATCTCTCTCTCTCTATCAACTTTTATCTCTATCCAATCTCCTTCTTTTAAAAATATTTTCCATATATTTGCTTTCTTCTTCTGTATTTCCTTCTCTCCTAACATGTCCCTTCTAACCCCTCCCCCAATTCTCTCTCTCTCTCTCTCTCTCTCTCTCTCTCTCTCTCTCTCTCCCTCTCTCTCTCTCTATCCCTCTTTCACACACACAAACACACTCACACGTTTTAGTCCTTCTCCCATTCTTTTTACTTAAACTGATATTCAACTTAATTCCTTCCTTCTGAATCGTCTGATTACTTTCCCTGTTTTCTGTCATCCACAACTATCAAAATGCTGTAATTATACTCCTGTCTTAAAAACAAAACTATATCTGCTGCACCCCACAGACCAGATTCAAGTTATAGTATGTACCAACCTCCTCCCAATATCACCTGAGCATATGTAAATCAATCAACTTGATATCCACCATGAAATCACCCCCAACGTGATGTGATGTACTTGAAATAGAAAGTTGAAAACACATTCCAACAAGACCGTTAATGCAATAATCATTACCATCCCATCCCCATCCCTCCATATGGTATATCGATAAATGGTTAATTTGGTGCTTCAATACGATCCAAACCAGTTCGATGACACCATATGGCGCTCTTGCATTTAATAAAAATAGAGCCAATGTGCCAACTCCTCTTCTCTTCTCTTTTTTTTTTTTTTTTTTTTACAAAATTTGGGATGAGTACCATTTTATACGTTTGAATACATTCGTGTTAATTCAGACAGACATGTAATCTGTCAGTAAAAATCAGAAACACAAAACTGAAAAGTTTGACGTATAACTATCATATCTTCTAAATGCCAAAAGCAGAGTTAACAACTTGAAGCATTTTAATAACAGGGTGTTGACACGCCCTTCTGGCTCTCAAAATACAATATATACAGATGGATTTGCCGACCATTATACTAAGCCTCCGAGATGACTTAGAAAATATACAGAGAAGATCCAGCATAAATATACAAAGGTTCTTTTCTTCAGGAATATATTGATGAGAATTGTCTTCCTGATTTGACTTTGAATTATTCAGTGTAATTTAATGAAGTCAATTCAGTTCCTGAAATAAATTTAATTTTGCTTCAATTCAAGATTCAGGATTTTTGTTGAGAAAAAAAAAGTTTATAAATAAACCTTTGCCTTTTATGTTTACATTATTATCTATATTATTGTTTTATCTTAAATATTATTATAACTATTATTATCATGAATACTTTGAATGTAATTATTTTGCATGCTTTATATCATTTAAAAAGTTACAAATCAATAAATAACTGTATATGCAACATCAACTGCATATAATCTAGGTTTTTCTAATTCAACTCAGAAAAGGCCTGCCCTCATCAGCTCAAGATTGCCAAAATAACCCGCTATTTTGACTATCCCGATTTCAAATTATCCAGCTAATTTGCGTCTTCATCAGCCCGCAGTTGCAATTAGCGGGATATTTGGTTGAGATAATCATCCCGAGATAATCATCCCAAGATATCTTGGGCTAGTTTGCAAAATATCCCGCTATTTGTCAGATGTGTCATCACCAGCCCAAAGACTTGCACTATGCGCGAACGATGAGCAAAATATCTCAAGTTTTGAGTTTTGAGATCGAGTCTCGAGCTGATGAAAACAGATTTGTAACTTCAGGATTATTTCCCAAATCAGAAAAAGCCGACTATTTGGCAATCTCGAGCTGATGATGACAGGCCTAGAGCCTCACAAATCACAGAGCCCACTTTGTGGAGATGTCGCGGGGCCTTGGAAAGCATTTAGGGGATGACGACAAGCTTCGACACGGCTGTCAAATTTGTCGGAGTTGTCATACAAGGGTGGAAAATTGACCGGTGAGAATGGACATGATCAGTGGCGTGACCCTGCCCCGGTGTCTCCCCTCCCATCTGATCTTAATACCATCCACACATGGTAGTGTTAAGTTGTGCCGGCTTGGTATAGGGCATAGCCAGGATATTTTCAGGGGCCACAGCGGGGGTAGGGGTCGCCTCTTTTCAATTTGTCGATTTTCTCAGCAGGGGTGATAGTGAGCACTAAAAAAAAATAGATTGTTTTTTTCCTCAAACTCCCCTCCCTTGAGTTAAAAAAAAAGAAAAAGAGGATCCGGGGAACAAAAAATGACATCTAACAACATTCCCCCCTTTTGAGTAAGAAAACTGGGGAAAATAAGGACAATAAGGGAAAAATCAGGAGGGGGAAAAATCAGGAGGGGAAAAAAATGTGAAAAAAGTCTTGACAAAAATAAATAAATAGGGAAACTGATTTAAAACGGGATAATTATCATGGTGCTCAGAGACACGATACAAGGGTGCAATATTTAACACAGTTTACAGACATGATTTGAAGGTCGTGACCCTGTCCAGCGTCTCTCCCCCCATCTGATCTTAATATCATCAATACCCATCGTCTGATAGCTTCGACTTGAACAGGAGCGTAGCCAGGATTATTGTCATGGGGGCACAGGATGACTTCTTTTCTATGTGTTAATTTCTTCAGAGTTGTGATACAAGAGTGGCATATTTAGTAGTGTCTAAAGACATAATCATTGGCATGACCCTGCCCTGGTTTTTACTCCTCCTATCTGATCTTAATACCATCTACAAATGATATTGTAAAGTTATGACTGGTACTGGAGCAGGCAGCCTGGAGAATTAGGGTAGAGAAGGGGTCACCTCTTTTCTGCAGGGGGAGGGGGGTGTTAGGACTTGTAGTGGAGGATGCGCCTGACTTGCTTCACCACTTGACTGGTAACATTGGAGTGTGTTTGATTTTTTTTCAATTATTTTTTATTTCATTTCTCCATTAAAAAAGTTCTCTATAATGATATTTAGTTTCTCCTTAATATCGATTTGTTTCATTTCTTTGTTTGTATGTTTCATTTCTTTAGTTTTCACAAAAGGACACATCCGACTTTCCAAACAGGCTTGTACTTCATCTGTTTAGAGCCAGAAGGACAATAACACAAATCATTTTCCACAGAGCTAACATCCTTCTGGCTCCATACAATTGGATTTTTGACTTACCAGGAGAATCTCTTCCTTCATGTTCCGCGGGATTCCCTCAGCCTGAAGCCTCTTCATATCAGGGCTCAGTGTACCCCTGGGCAACGACATTGACTCATGAGCTGCCGATGTCGTGGCACTCAACACAGATGAAAGCCCCATGACTGGCACCTCCTTGTATTCTACTGATAGTTTCCAAAGTTAAGAATCGCTTCAAAGGCTTCAAAGGCCACTATGGCTTGGTTCCTCCAGAGTTGTTCAATGGCCTAAATCCCAAGGTTTCAATTGCAGCGATGCTAAACACTGAGAAACACTATTCCTCTATCATCTGTGGACTTCAAAATATGATTCCAATAAATCCAGAAATGGGACTGCTAGCAGAAAAACTTTACTCAATGTATCAATCTACCACACTCTATCCAGAAAAGCTTGAAGCAAAGAATGACACTTTGCCAAATTATGACCAAGTCAAGAGTATCCGCATCAGTAGAATCCCTCTCCAGTATCAGCACCTCAAAGAATTGAAGAGTGGACTCTTCTTGCAATCAACATCCATCCTCAGAATCATGTCCATTTCCCAGATATTTCAAGAGGTCACTGCACAACGGTAGAAACCCTGAGTGTTTAATTCAATCTTTCATGGCCCACTCAATCAATTCCGCATTTGAAGATCAGTCCTGATGAAGTTTGCAGAAAAATATCCAAATGCCTCCTCAACAAGCTTATAAGTTCCACAAGTATTCAGGGATAAATTTTCCAGTATGATCATACCTATATGCGGGAGCTAATAGGATGATAGATTATGGGTTCCCGAACGGTTCACCGATTCAGGAATCTCTTATTTATTAAAGAAGTGTCCAAATCGATTTTGGCAATAACGAGTATGACTTATCTTCACGCCCACGAAATCACATTACCTGATTTCTAGATAAACATTCTTACTGGCTGCCAAACTGATTGCTTTCAAAGTGAGCATATGATCTCGGAAACTTGACTGCCAAAATTATGATCTATACAGAATCATCCATCAACAACGTGAAATACAAACATATTAGAATTCAGTTCATATTATGTGGTGTAACGTTATTGATTGCCTCAATCAAAGTTTATGGTACAATGCACACACTTCACATTAGAAAAACCCACAAGGTTGAGAGAGACTTCGGTGATAAGCGCTTTATAAGCACCATTTTTGTTATTATTATAGAAGCATAATATGATAGAATTTAAGCCATATACAAAGTACGACCTGTTCATTGTAAAGTTTGAATTGCTTGAATCGTGATGGCAGATCAATGGATGTGACTCTCTTCATCCAGGAGTATATTGATTGTACAAGATCAACATGAATCCAAAATGTTCAGATTTCTGAAATGTCTTTAACAAATGCACATCCAAAACATGAGCATGGTATACTGAGGCACACTGGTAAAGCAACAAAGAAAGTTCTGGAAATCTTCTATTAAAAGAGTTAGCAAAACGTGGAGGCACACAACTGTTGAAAATCAAGATTTGATTACTAGCGGCAGAGTCATAATATTATGATCTAGGATGAGCGTATATCTTTATTAATGCAATTAGACAAGCAAATAGCACTTTTAAATGCACTAACATCACCAATATTTATGGCCTTTGCGCTGGAGTCGCATCTTTATATTCCATTTCATTTCGGTGAGCGATTTTATTTTCCAGCTCGGCATGAGATGGATCTCAAAAATGTTACGATGGTATGAAAATGCCTAAAGACCTCCCGCACCTATCGTCTAGAACATACAAACACAGATAAGTCCAGAAGATAGACATAAGTCACTACAAGACCCTATAATGATAAGTTTATCGGTTTGTACTTTTGCATTCAGCATACCTCAACTTGACTGGCAGTGAACTGGAACTGCCAGTGATTAAAGAGTACGTGAGTCCCAGTAAAAAGATGAAAAGTAACTTGTGAGCTAGCTGTCTCGTGATTTAAACATGTGTATGTCACTCTGGAAGAACATCATAGTAGATATGTCTCCTCAAGAATATTGCTCTTCTATTGCTTTCATATTCAAAATATGACAGGAGCAGAGGAAAGTTTTGACCTAACTTTCATGCCACAGTGTTTAGTCTCATATTTACAGCTGAAATAGTCAGCTATTTCTGTGTGAAGTGCAGGTGATTTTCAGCAAAAACTGGGTCAATTTATTTTCATCTTGCCCATTCCAACACCTCTCTGTATCACTTCTTGAGTACTACATAATGAAATTACCTAATTGCTTACAGGCAGGTTCTTTCACATTGTATAATCACCTGACCATGCAGTATTCAACTTTAACTACAAAAAAGGGGAGATATACCAGTAGACTGACAGTCCATGGGATCAAAGATTTTTTAGAAGGTCCATGAGGAAACATCAGGAAATATACTAAAAATGTTGGTCTTGGTTTATTAATTTATCTCTAGTTATAATGATACATTTAGGTATCATCATTCATTTGACTCTAAGAAATTACTGACACAATAAAACAGGAAGTTAATGTGTAACAAATATGTTGAAATTTAGTTATACCACTCTGAACAATGTGAAATTTTAATATGTGGATTTTTTAAAAACAAAACTCGTTTCAAAATGTTGATATTGTTTATTAGACAAAGAACAGTTACCCCTGAAATTCTCATGAACTAGGATGTCAAACATCATGAGCACTTTTGTATTACACAAAAAATGAAGAAAGAACACACATTACATGAAAACCTTTCTCACAAATTTGTAATTCATAGTCGTCTTTTAGAATATAGTAGTACAGAGATCAAATTGATTACTAGTATATTTCATAGAAAAACTTGTGACAGTGCCTTACTTTCTTCAAACATTAATTCATTAAATTGATAAAAATAGTTTCAGACAGATCTCACATTTCACCATGTACATGTATTCTTTATGTTCCATCTGTGTACACTGCATTTTATAACCCTTGGAAAATGTGTTTAAAAATGCAAAAACAAAAAATCCTGCCATATGTTTGGAATAACAATTTCACTCCTTGATGTCAACAACTGCCATTGAGTGAAAAGAAAACAGTATTTCAATAAATCTGTCGCATCCTAGATGAATAATTGCTATGAACTATTTCAGGTATGTGTGTGCATATTGCAGATAATACCTGCATTTATTTTTAATACACCAGCTGATTTATAGCACTTTCAAGGACAAAATAACAAGTTGAAAGACTGATGGATTCATTTCAATACAGGTACCACAAATCTGGACGCCAAATAACTGCACAGTGCATGTTTAAAATCGTACTAACAGTGTCGATTGAATAAAAAAAAATATATACATATACAGTGCGTCCCAGAAAAAACAAAACCAAGAATTATCTATGTTTTATCATAACTTAGTCACATTTATAATTAAAAAATGACACCTATTTGGAAAGCTTAGATCAGGTTTTTCATTTGATGCAACTCATATGATGAATATTTCATGCATGAGTGATTAAATTCAATTTGAAGAGAGCAAACCGAAAAGTCATTTGGCGGACGGTATCTGAATTTCAAGGAGAAAATCACATTTCTAGAAAGTTGAGTTTCTGCCCTTTCATATGACACCTCAATCAGGAAAAATGAGCAAGGAATGACAAAGTTCTGTTTGTTTAAAGTAGTGCTTGCATTTCCATCATTTTATCAAACGAATTCGTTTACACTGGCTCCCTGCCGTAGCAACAAGCAGAATTGACAGAATACTCAACTCCATTTCGTTGACAATCAGCCATGCATGAAGTGTCTATGGCTGATGTCAACAAAACAGAGGTAAGTCTTTTGTTAATTCCGTTTGTTTTTACGGCAGGCAGCCAGTGAAAACGAATACAAATTTGTTTTATCAATTATAATTGTTATTAAGTTATGATAAAACATCAATAATTCTCGGTTTCGTTTTTTCTGGGACGCACTGTATACCGAGACTGAATGTTTTACAATTTTCAGTTATGAATGCTCCAATAACCCTAATGTATTTGTTCTTCATCTACCTACCTCATTTAGCTTAGCAGGATTTAATTCCCATTTTATTGAAAGCCATATATCTAGGTTAATGTTTGATTGGGAGTAAGCAAAATGAAATCATTTTAACTCCTCTTGTTTAATCAACTCCATTTTAAGTTTGATATCATGGTCTATTTAACAAAAATGTGCAACAATTTGTCGCTGTTTTCACGAAGTGACGGTAGTGAAAAAAAATTGCATTCACTTTGCGTGACGATTTTCCTCACTACCGTCACTTCGTGAAAATAGGGACGAATTGTACTTGTTCACTTGACTTCATTCTCTATTCTTTATTCTGGTTTACTTGACTCTATTTCAATTTGATCTATTTCTCACCAATGTCCAACTCTATGCAGAGTCATAGTCATGGTATAAATATGTATCATTTGTGGAGATAGTTGTATATTTTGTTGGTTCCTCCTCTTAATTCCTCTATGTTCTTTCTATTCTTTTCTTCTCACCACCATCCCCCTCACTTTTTCTCATCAATCACCAGATACAATAAAAACACAAAAATCAAATGAAGAAGAAGAAGTAGAAGAAAAAAAGAAGAAGAAGAAGTAGAAGAAAAAAAGGAAGAAGAAGAAGTAGAAGAAAAAAAGGAAGAAGAAGAAGAAGAAGTAGTAGTAATAATAACAAGAATACATTTTAAAACAAAATTGCCTTTTAATAGTAACTCTCATGTGAAGTGAAAAGAAGTGCTGCAATAGATATTAATAATTGATGTCAATACAGACAACAATTGATGTCAATACAGACAACAAAAGTTGAAAATATTTCTCCACAACATCACTACTTGTAAAAGGAATGGCTAATAGTGTGCGAATATATCTAGACAAATTCACTCTTTGCACACAAGGTGAATTATATTATATATGTACAAAAACAAAACATAACTGTTGTCCATTGACTTACCTGTTATAGAAATCAGCAACAGACACCAGATGAAGCACATGGGAAAGAAAGAAAGAAAGAAATAAAATTGTTAATAATTTTGTTTAATGTGAAATATATTTCATCCACATAATTCTGTCAGTATTTTGATAATCAATGGCCTGATATATGAAATAAAATCTTATAAAAAAATGTATAACATGTAGCCCTTGATACTCTTTATACAGGCAGAGTGAGACCCTAGTAGTTGGAAAATACATTCAATCCTTTTATTATTTTTTGGAGCTTAATGAGATTATCTTTAGGGATAGAAAAACACTAAGCAATTATTTGTAATCAGGCAAGAACATTATCACTAAAAGACATTTTCTGTCACTACAGTCGAATGATTCTAGCACAATAGCATTGATTTTCACAGAAGAAAAAAATTGCATCTGAGAAGCTATTCTTTACATCATAACAAGGCAAGGCAAATACTGGCTATACTACAACACAAGATGGCGCTGTGTATCTTTCACTTCCAAACTGATTGAGCTTCACATTTCCAAGAGTAAACCGTTCCTACTTCAACTATTGTCTATATTGCTGACATATCCATACTCAAATAAAGAAATTGGCTGGAAGCGGTCAATGTTAAAACAAGTTGTGGTCAAGATATAACATTCTTTTTCACTAAAGATAAATTTGGGTTTTAGATGGTGGGGAAAAAGAAGTTTTCATTAGTTATCTTCTTTAGATATGAATGTAGAAACAGGTAAAAAAAAATTGTTTCCTTCTTCTACAAGCTAATGTATCTTGCATGGTATTGCAGGGGAAAAAATACACGGGGGCTCGGGGCGAATTAGCCTCCAAAATGCCAAAAAGTGCCCCGAAAGTCATAAAAGAGCCCCCCTGAGCAAAAAATTATTTTCTTGTCTTTTTCTTTTTGTTCTCTAAAGTTCTCATTGGAATCTTTATCAACTGCAATAATATCCCATGTTTTAAAAATAATGGTAATAATGTCCTTCCTCTCTCTCAAACTATCCTTTCTTCCTTCATTCCCCACCTCAGCCGTCTTCTCTCCTGCCTCGCCTCCTCCTCATTTTCCATCTCCCCTTCTTCTTCATATTTATTTCCTTTTCTCATCCTCCTTTTTTCATAGTCACTTTCATCATGTTAACCCTACAAGTTCACTCTCCATCTCCTCCTCCTTCATCTCCTTCTCTTTCTTCTTTCTCCTTCTCTTTCTTCTTCCTCCTTCCTATCTCCTTTTCTCCTTTTCTCATCCTCCTTTTTCATAGTCACTTTCTTTATGTTAATCCTACAAGTTCATTCTCCATCTCTTCCTCCTTCATCTCCTTCTCTTTCTTCTTTCTCCTTCTCTTTCTTCTTCCTCCTTCCTATCTCCTTTTCTCTTTTTCCCATCCTCCTTTTTCATAGTCACTTTCTTTATGTTAATCCTACAAGTTCATTCTCCATCTCTTCCTCCTTCATCTCCTTCTCTTTCTTCTTCCTCCTTCCTATCTCCTTTTCTCCTTTTCCCATCCTCCTTTTTCATAGTCACTTTCTTTATGTTAATCCTACAAGTTCATTTTCCATCTCTTCCTCCTTCATCTCCTTCTCTTTCTTCTTTCTCCTTCCTATCTCCTTTTCTCCTCCTCCTTTTTCATAGTCACTTTCATCATGTTATAACCCTACTAGCATATTCATCACTAAGTCTACAAAAGCGACAAATCTCCATAAGCCCTATGTCCATATGCTTCTCCCCATCACCACTACCGCAACATCGCTCATCATGAAACAATATTCCTACCCCGCCTCGTCCGTTACCATAGCAACAACCATTCTTGGCCTCATCCTTCCCCAATACTTTAGATCGTTAACATTTCTAAAGGGAGATTCTGGTATATCAACTGTCCTCGCATTATCTCCATGGCATCTGCTTGTCCTTTCAAACACATGAGATGTAAAATGCAGACCAGAGTACAGGCGACAGATTGTATTTCTCTCTCATGTGCAATGAAAGAATAAAGCAACATACCGTTACAATTGTGCAGCGATCATGGTTGTTACTGCCTGCGTCATTCTCCGTTAGGAACCATTCAAAATTATAATTAATTGGCTTTAATTTCTTCAATATGGCAGCCCCGATGTTTTGATACTACACTACTTTAGTTAATTTTCTAACGAAAACTAATGCAGACAGGCATAACTCTATGAAAATACATAGATGCTGGATATATCTAAAACTTGCCTGAAATGTTGATTTCAAATGGCTTCTACAGACCTAATAGAAAATGTAAGGTTGTCCAGAGCAAACATTTAAGAAAATTGAAAGAAGGAAAGATGTAACTTTGAAATGGATGTAACTTTGAAATGGAAAGAACAAAATTAATGAAAACTGGAAACAAGACGTGGTGCATAAATATTGTGTTTTTATTATAAGTTCTTGTTTAGAATTAATAAACTAGTTTATAAATACAACATCACAAACTTATTTCATGGGCGAAAGCGCAAAAATACAAAACTTTTAATTTGATTCATTACAGAAATGATAATGTTAACATGAGGCAGACAATGTCACAGAGTGAGTATGTTGTAGCTCCCTCCACCTATGACAGCAAACGTCACTAGGTGAAGGACCTCAATCTCATTACCCAATATTAAATCACTCTGACATGTAGGATACTACCATGAAATGGATCATACAGAAATGAACGTGCAAAAACACCCGTTATTGAAATGCAAATAATGAAATTATATGCAATAATATAACTCCTGTCCATGGCTCAAAAATAGTGATTTAGATATAATTTTGTCTGTTAATATGGTTGATAAAATTCAAGAAGGAAATTTCTCAGGAGTATAAAACAGTATATCAATTTATTGCATATAATTTCATTATCCCAGGCCTTAAATTAATCGACGGCCATCGACGGCCAGGCCGTCGATGCCCCTATGACTGGCCGTGGTGCCTTCCCCAAAAAAGATAAATTCACGGCCAAAAAGGCCGTGCCCTTTTTTTCCAACTGGCCGACGTGCCTTTTTTTCCAACTGGACGTGCCCTTTTTTTGAAATTTGCGCTCATAAAACCACCAATTGCGCCCATAATCATCTAAAACTAGACGGCAAGGCGCACGTGTTTTCCGTGAAAATGCGCCCTTTGTTATTATATAGGCAATGCGCTATATAGCGCACGTACGTACGTTCATGCGATCGCTTGATATGGTGCATGCTGTTGGCGCACGCACGTACGTACGTACAAATCGAAGGCCAGGATCAAGGAAAACAAATCGTCAAATGGAGAAATAAACAAGCATTCAAATAGTCATTAGAGATCTGTCGAGGTTTGTTGGTAGGTCTAGTTTATTATTTTATCTCAAATAGAATTTAGAATTATCTTATTAATAAGTTAAGAACACCTACGATGTTCTCGATCGTAGTTATTCTCATTTTGCCACCAGCAGACCTAGCTTCAAAAAGCTACCCCGCCAGCTTCCCAAGACGAACGTTTCGAGTCCCGGTAAAATTACGCGCTGCGAATCTCCGAGGGTGCATCGGTTTCGCTGGCAAACTTCCAGCCCGACAGCTTCCCACCAAAAGTGGCGAGAGTGTGTGTGCGAGGAACGATTTTGGTTTCGTGAACTCACGTTACGCAACTGAGCTGAGCGTGTCACTTTCAGCTGTCGAATGTCTCAGGACATTTGTACATCTTATTTCATTAGTTAGGCCTATCTAGACCTTCCTATACAACAGTTAAAAAGATAATTTCTTCAAATTTGCTCCTACTACCGAGAGTGTGGCGGAAGGTTTGTGTGTGAGGTGCGATTTCGATTTGATACCCGGCCCGGTAAACTTGCCAAGTCCTTCTGACTTTCGATGTTTGTGAAATTGACAATTTATTTATTCATTTGCTCATCAATATTTTTAGTTACTTTAAAATACTGTTTAATGTGCAAGTTTGATGTTCTTAATCAATCTTTCCTGTTCATATTGTTAAGATTAAAAAATTATTAAATTGATCGTTCTATTCACATTATTTATGAAATTAACATTGTAGACTCTCTTTGAACTTATGATTAGATAAGAATTAAGGGGCCTATCTGTTTTTGGAAAATTGCCCCTTGCTCTGGTAAATTCCTGTGGGCAAGGGGCAACTTTAAAAAAAAATTGCCCCTTGCTCCTGGCTGCTAAATCTAAGGCTTGCGGGCCGCCGCCTTGTTTGTATGTACCGTAGACCTCTATACATTCTGTGAAGAAGCTGGTGCTAAAAGTCATGGGAAATTGATCCCGCACAAGTTTCATAAAATACACATGACATCTAACAAAAATAGAATCAATTTTTTGGGCCTCATACTCGATGCCCTTTTTGTAAAATATTTTGGCCTCAATGCCCTTTTTGTAAAAATATTTCGGCCTTGGTGCCCTTAAAAATATGAGGTACTCAAGGCCAAACTGGCCTTGCCCTAAAAATGACGAAATTTAAGGCCTGTTATCCATATTTCATGAACAGGCGTCTTGCACATGAATGTCTGTAAAAACTATTTTTATTGTAGTATCATAGATGAGAAATAGCTTTGATACCACCAATGTTAGAATGTTGGGTGGGTGTAATATCATGACCGGGTCACTGTCTTGCAAACATGATTTTACAGACCTCATATCAAACATCTTACAATTCACATAATGGGATGAGAAAGGCATCTGTTGTCTGCATGAGCTACAATGCTTCATTTTCTATCAGTATTACTTGTATGCACTGATGCTACATTTGGAATCAAATATGTTGTTTCATCACTTTTGATAACAATGCCATATCATAGCAATGTACTATGATTGGGCTGAAGTTGCTGAAGCCAAGACAGACTTTGGCTTACTATTCAACAGTCATAACACCTGCGGAGAGCTAGAAGGGCATTGACTTCATGTAAAGTGAATGAGTTTATGCCTTTATGTCTCTCAGCAGACAAAGTGCAGTTGCATTGATTTCCAAATCATAGACCTAGGTACAGGAAATACAACAGAAGAAACAACATTATGGTGAAAATTTCAGAAAATTCAAAGCTTCCTGTCGATGAAATGCTCTAAGATTCTTTACTCATCTCATAGTTTATACTGTCATGTTGTCAACGTACCTATCAGACTTTCAAATGTCCCTCATTAAAACTTCTTAAAATTGTTGGAATTAAAAAAAAAGCAAGAATATTTTAGAAATGCAGCACATTGCAATAATTTACCTCAAATATGGTTGGAATGATTGCCTTACACTTTCAGGATATTTAAAAAGTCCCCTTCTCTCATTTACGATTTAAACATTATGGGAATTTCTCTTTTTTTGTTAAATGGTCTCAGATAATTTTAGCTTAAAGATAAACTTTAATACTGGTAATGCGATTGCATTGTGAAAGAAAAGGTGTGAAAGGATCAGAAACAGTTGATCATGTAGCATGTAAGTATTGGTGTGCACTGCAAGGTTCTGGAGTCATCAAAATCATAATAAATTTGACCGAGTCTTGGTAAAGAAACAAACACTCACATAGAAAGCTATATATGGGACAACACACATGGTGTCGGGGATGGTACTACCTTGGTTTCCTTGTCTTTCTATGCTCATTACTCAGCCAGTATACATTTTCTTCCAAAATTGTTTGGCACATGTCATTTATTTGTAATCTTGAACATTCAGTGTAAGTTTCGTTTGATTCTGTGAGAATTAATTTCTTTTTTTTTACCAGTACTGGAGTTTATCTTTAATAATATCAACAGAGTAAATCATGTTTCAAAAAAATAAATGTGTCTTCTATTCTAAGCAACAGAAACTGATATGGCAAGTCAAGTTTGGTTTCAGACTATCATAGTACTATGAAAAAGAATGTTAAAGAGACAGGGAGGAAATATTGACAACTACTCCCCATCACATATGGAGATGGGATGATTTCTGAAAGTTAACGAGACGGCACGACACGAGGTGACTAAACATCAATCATCAAGGGAAATCAGTTTCTCTAATATTTGCTGTCGAGATTTGAAGAGAAAAAATAATGAATCAGAACTCAAAGACCACTGGGAGTCTTTAACTGTCTTCATACCAATGAGTATTGCTCCGGACAGAATACAAATGAAATGCTCAAATATTTGTCAATACAACTTGACATAGCAGCATGTTAAACTCAACAAGTGAGCATTTTTATTGCAATGAATACCACTTCCAACTTAATAAACATTTAGAATATGAATGTATGTTGTATATATGATAACTAAGCTTTTTAAAAATCAATTTGAAATTATTTAAATATTTATATTGTGCCTTAAGATTTAATCACAAACCTAGTCAAATTCAGCATAATAATATTAAAAAAATACATAATTTACAGACAAAACATATCAAGTTACATTAATTTTGTAAATGACTTTTATATGAAGGAAAATCTATATTATTGAAAATCAGGAGTTTGTATTTTGTGCAATGCTTACTTACAATGACCATTCATTTGTCACAAAATGAATACAAATCAGCATTGAAGGATCATTGGATATCTTCACTGATATGTTAAAGAGACTTCTGAATCATATAGTTTTCATTTATATACATTTAACAACTAAATCATTAATACCCTTACCAAGTTTTGTCATTTTCAAGTATGTGAATAATTGATTTATCACGATTTTGTTTCTTGAGAACGTGACATAATGAAGCTAATATCTAAAAGTATTCCACAAAGGCTTTTATTCCACCAGTTCACCTTTTATTCTTGACCTACATTGATAAAAAACATCCAATTTGCAAGGAAGCATGAATAATTCAGCTGTTAACTTTACATTAGAGGATAATTTTGTTCACTCCAGTATTTTCAGCTAAACTCTGAATTGCATTTACAGTCATCCAGGGCCCCGCAGAGAGCATGATAATTCTTCAATTTAGTAGCTTTATTATCCTTGCATCAGGCACAAGTTGCCTAGCGACAACATATTCCAGGGATATAGTACTTTGGCTTGGTTTAATAGTGCTGTTAATACAACCCTAAATATATTTTCGACACAGATTCCAGGAAACTCTTACAATAACTTGATATCAATAGATATATTGGTGCTCCCGCTTTAATAATGATATAGCAACAATTGCATTGAACAATATTTTGCCAAAGATTATGGGTTAGGATTAGAGTTACAAGTGGGTCTTAGGTGAGTTTAAAGTTGATACTCTAAGACAATCCCAAATACTGAGATAATTACATAAATAGAAAGCTTTTGAACCCCCACAATAACATCAAATGGTGTCCACCCGACAAAACAAGTTTAGAATAATGAATTTATTCGAGTAAACTCTACCAAAATATCTAAGTCTGAAACCCGGAAGTGCACGTAGAGTCGGGCCTCTATCCGTGACGTCACGAACGGGAGTCATGGGCTCAGTGAGAGTGAATGGCAGTGATATCCCTACGTAAATGCTATCCTGTCAGAGCTTAGATTTGTTGTTGTTAAGGAGTATATTTGATGGATTTTCTGTTTTCATTTGAATGAAGAATAACGAAGCAACATTTTCCAGTCGCTGATTTCTTTTTATATCCTCATATTCACCTATTTGGTAGAGATTTAAGACGAGTTTACTGCTTAGGAATTAAAGTTAAATCGTGCACGTATGAATAGGCGGATGCATTATATTGTCATCAGATAAGGTACAGGAGCAGTTTTGTAAAACGAATAGGTCTAGAACTATGATAGTAATTATCATAGATGTGTGTGACTGCCTCAAAAAAGGATACAGTACCAGTTAAACATTTTATGTGGTAAAATATCAAACTTAAACGAGATCATGCAAGCGCGCTTCCTCTATAATATTTTGGCGAGTGATGCGGCTCTTGCATGAACGTTCGTGAAGCGAGCATAATCGGGAGGTAAGACCAAGCCGCTGCTCTAGGCGCTGCTTGCTTGTGATGGAACGTACGTGCGCTAGTTATATGTTTATCGGCAATTGCAAGAGAATGAAAGCGACGTTGCCAGCTAAGAAAAACAACTAACAAAGACTTGCTCCTGACTACCGGTGTCAGAATTGGTAGATGAAGGATCTTCAGGGCCAAGGAAGGCGAAAGACATGGGAAAAAGGAAGAAGAAACCATCGGGAGATCGCTGTAGTGTATGGTAATGAACTGTGCATGGGTAGACAGGCTACTGTTCACTCCGTGCCTGGGCCGATTTCAACACCAAAACCAAAATTACATGGTGAAAATATCGACTAACAGCACATCGTTGGCATGTATATGTCATAATTTTTAAAAGGGGAATTGATATTAATACTATGATGTACTAGGGGAAGGTAAAGAATTGTACATAGAATTATGATTTATTAGACTTTTCAGCCTTTGAAACAAAAATATGCAGAAAATCGTATCACTCTGCACACGTTTGCTATGGAACATCCGGGTACGTGAATATACTCTCTCCCGGACGTGAGGTCATAAATAGTAGACCAGCGCCGTGACTGATTTTCTATGCAAAGAGAGGCGGATATTTTCAACATTTCAATTGAGCATTTCGAGTAGACAGAATTTTTTTGTGATATACTAAGTAATTGAAAAACTTAAAAATAACATATACTTGCCGTAGGTAACAAATTAAGGGACATTTATTTGCTTAGAGTATCAACTTTAAGGGTTACTGTTAGGTATAGTGTCGGGCCCAGGGTTGAAGTTAAGAATTTGGTGAGTGTAGAGTAGTAACTGCAGAGAATGTGTCTTAAAAACCAAAATGTTGGTCTTAAACTTTGCACTATTTCTTAATACCTTTGTATTTATTCATCTCACATTTTGACAAAGTGCATTACTAAAAGGCAAGGTACTTAGTGATGGGGAGAAAAATCTCTAACATCCTTTTCTGAAAAAATGATCATATGTCAAAAATCAAATTTGAATTGCTAAAAATTTACTGAATTCCTAAGTCTTACCCATTTTCTATATGACTCAGTTCAGCTCTATTGGTCTTATAGTTTCATAGCGTCTTATTTCCCACCTCTTTCTTAATTTGATTTCCCCCATTTACAAGATCATCCAGATTCTGATCAGTAAAATGAAAAGCTCTTCCCTTTTCTTTCATAAATGCTTCTCCTCAATGCCTCCCGTTCCTATCACCTCATAACCAAATTACCAGGATTATCTTTGCGGATCGATATCCCACCTATACCAACTCCTAAGTTACCTATAATATTCAAAGGAATTTTAAGAGGTCCGCCCTAAATCCAAAGCTCACCTTTAATACCACATCGCCCCCATCAACCATCCCCAAAGCCCTCTTGAGACAGAGCATCTGCTTTTATTTCATTTCTGTCTTTTCTCAATCTATGTGCATCATCCCACACTTTTGTTTAAAATCCCCTTTTCTGTCTTTCACCTATTTTGTATTCCTAAAATCCTTTAACCTTACCCTAACTCGTATTAAACAAACCCTGACAATGATTACTACAGGCCTAATGCTCATACCTACATAACTTCCAGACTATGCATCCACCCCCCAACCCCCCCCCCCCCCCCCTGTCTGTTTTTGCTCCTCTAATTCAGCCGTGGGAGTAGACTACGATCACCCCCAACAATCTGCAGGTCTTCCTCCAATGAACTGCATTCCTCACTTCACTATAACTGCTTGATGTCTTACCTAAAAAACATTAATGTTATATAACCCCTGCCCCATACCTCTTCTTGCCCCTCCCCCCCCCCCAAGAACCCTTCAACACCATCCTAATATACTTACCATACAACAGTCTACTACAAATCCTTCTCCTCTTTTAGTTCTATCTCTTGTCAATTAAAATCAACATCAGCCATCACCTACAAATCTTAGATGATTCAACCCTCCTATTCTCAATCTTTTCTTTTCCTTCCCCTCCTCCAACCCTTCCAATTTACTCTCATATATGGTGTATTTCATACAAACAAACAACCCGCCCCCGCCCCTGACCCCCTTCTCCATATTATATCTATCTCTCCTTACCCTACCACCATGCCCACTCTCCAACATGCACAAACCATGCAGCTTCCTCTTTCCTTTCCAACCTCTCTGATTTGAAACCGCAGTGCTCAGTGTACATCTGCAGGCTAAGCAGCCGGCCTTGCATTAATAAGATTAGCAAAATAGTTACCATGGCAACCGGCACATTTGCATCACAACCAAAGGACTTAATGTGTCAAAACACTCACTCTCAGTTTCTCTTCTGTTTCAAGCCGACTGAAATTGCCATGTTATCGGCAGTTTTCAACACCAAACGATGAAGGTTAAATTACTAATCAACTGATTGGAAGTCGCAGCTACGTGTATAGAGGTTTGATACTTGCCTTTTATAATGATATGAATAAAATGTATTCACATACACAAAATTATGGATGGATAAAGTCTGTGAGATTAAACACATACGAACCAATCATCTGCGTTTGATATTTAGCAAGGATGATTCAGTGCATTGAAAGAATGGGTTCTACATCTATCAATCTAATGTCGTGAAACTTGCAGTGAAGTTGTGTCCAACATTTTTAAATTTCAAAAAGAGATATAAATCTCATCTGCTGTGCAATAGCATTCAAAAACCCAGGTCACGCATGTAAACTTTCTAACTATTGTATATATCTTTCTCTCTCTCTCTCCTCCATGATTTTCCTAATATTACTTTACACGAGGATTGCCCCCAGATAAGCCTTTATTTGGCTTTTAGTGATCCCCACATTCAAATATCCAAGTGTACAGGAAGTTCTTACCTTCTCCTTTTCGTATGTTCTTTTATTGTTTATTTGTTTTCTGTAACTTTTATACCACATATTTCATATATTATATTGCATTTTGTTTTTATCTTTGAATGCGGAAATCAATAAATGAAATGAAATGAAAACCACACTTCCGTTTCTCTTGAACATAACTTCTTGAAGGAACTAAAAGAACGTCTGCCTACTAATACCACATTTTTTTTGCCTCTCTTGAGGGATCGCTATATACAGGTGTCACCACATCACCTTTTGGCAAGGTATTACAATACATTTTAGTCATACAAGCCTTTCACGCAGTTTCACACTCTGGACTTGCAGCCTGTTTTGATAAAGAGGGTAACATCTTTCTGATGAACTTCAAGGGCACTAGAAGGTGTAATATCATCTCATTCTTTCAGCCTTGATCTTCCTTTTTCAGACAATTTATAAACCAGAGACGAAGTCAAGAATTGTGTTTCATTCCAATGAATTTTGCAATGTGGTATTAGAATAAAGTCGTACAATAAGGCAAAAATCCTATGCACAAAATGACTAGGAGACATGTGTATATTCATGGAATAACTTTCCAAGCACCTAAAATGTACAGTTAACAAGTAAATTATTTATACCCCTTATAAATTTGATGTTTTTTTTCCTTTTCTTTCCTTTTAATATAAACAAGAGATATTGGTAAAAAAAAATATCACAGAGATAGTCATTTGTCCCCATATGTTCAAGTGAATAAGAATTAAGCAGCTTTAAAAGTGAAAAGGTAGTAGCATGAAGATAAATCTAGACAGTGAATAGCAGTGCTTGGTGATTTCAGTGTATTTAGAATTGTAATTTGACATACCTAAATGAAAGTTTTGATATTATTTGCTAATTGTACAAGGCTTAGTGACATTAGTAAATAAAGAATTTCAATTTCACAAACATGTAAGCGAATTAATTTTTTTATATAATTCAGTCTAGTCAAAGTCATGACAATATTTTACCTGCTCCATTTCCTAATCATGAAGTTCTATCTCTAGGCCATAAAATTGTAATTTTCCACAGTTTGCATACCAAACACATCTTTTTGTTGTCAATACATTTCACGGAGCATAATCTGAGGCACTTGATTTCACATCCCCCCACTAAAAAAAAGTAATTATTTTTGCTTCTATGACTCATAGAAAAAGCACTTCGGGAGTTATGGATATTTTAAAGCTTGATTAATGGCTCATCTTGGGGCTGTTTTTTTCTCACTTTCAACAAATACATTTCCTTTATAAACAAGAGAAATTGGTAAAAAAAATATCGCAGAGATAGTCATTTGTCCCCATATGTTCAAGTGAATAAGAATTAAGCAGCTTTAAAAGTGAAAAGGTAGTAGCATGAAGATAAATCTAGACAGTGAATAGCAGTGCTTGGTGATTTCAGTGTATTTTTTTAATTGTAATTTGACATACCTAAATGAAAGTTTTGATATTATTTGCTAATTGTACAAGGCTTAGTGACATTAGTAAATAAAGAATTTCAATTTCACAAATATGTAAGCGAATTAATTTTTTTATATAATTCAGTCTAGTCAAAGTCATGACAATATTTTACCTGCTCCATTTCCTAATCATGAAGTTCTATCTCTAGGCCATAAAATTGTAATTTTCCACAGTTTGCATACCAAACACATCTTTTTGTTGTCAATATATTTCACTGAGCATAATCTGAGGCACCTGATTTCACATCCCCCCCCCCCCACTAAAAAAAAGTATTTATTTTTGCTTCTATGACTCATAGAAAAAGCACTTTGGGAGTTATGGATATTTTAAAGCTTGATTAATGGCTCATCTTGGGGCTAACGTTCGATAAGCCTTAGGTTTAAACTGCAATGAAATTGCAACTTAGGGACTAAACAAAAATATATGCAAATGAAAAGCGGGATTATTGCGGAATGTGAAAATATCAATTTGTATGACTGCGACTCTAGAATTCTTTATTTTTTTTTATGAGAAGCAATGAAAGAATCAAAGATGGCACAATCTATCTAAAATCGAAGACAGCACCACAACAAAAATTTAGTACATGAAGAAAAGATACAAATTAAAACAGTAAATTACAGTTTATGAGGTGCTGAAGGCTATTTTTTCTATGGTGGTATTTTGCATCCGTTATCCTTGCAATTACAAATCTAATAGAAATCTGAAGCCTATATGAAATACACAAAAGGGCTAACAGTCTGGAATGTTTAATATTTTCACAAATACTTGCAAAATACATTTGTGGTAAAAGTCATTATATAAAAAAATGACATCACATACATTTAAAAAAAATTATCAAGAATGATTGAATACTGAACGACTACACATTATGAGGAGTGATTAATTACTTGTCTTTACTGTTCATTAATGAATAACAAGAATGATAAATTTGAGGTGATTTACAGAGACCATCCCAGATGCTATATCCAATTTTTTTCCTCTCTTTTTTTCTTTCCCTCACTTTGCTGAGTGAGGAAAAGGTCAAGTGAATTTGGGATTTTCTCTTGAAACTGAAGAATATTGGAGGGGGTGGTAGTAAGGGCCTGGTGGGGAATGATAGAATGTTGTTGAAGAATCATGCCAGACATTGTCTCAAGTTTGCATGGAGGGGTTCCTAATTGCTTCATTCCTCATCTTCTTACCACATTTGACACTTTCCCTGAGACATGTTTTTGATGACTGCTCAAAGAAAAACTAAGATAGGTATGAAAATAATATCAAGTGATGATGAAATATCCAACAGGTTAAGTAAATTCTAGGTCATCATAGTTGTGGAGGGAGAGACAGCGAGAGGGGGTAGAGAGAGAGAGAGGTAGCGAGAGAGAGAGAGAGAGGTAGCGAGAGAGAGGGAGAGGTAGCGAGAGAGAGGGAGAGAGGTAGCGAGAGAGAGGGAGAGGTACATAGAGAAAGAGAGAAAGGGTTACCGAGAGAGAGAGAGAGAGAGGAAGATAGAGAGACAGAGACAGAGACAGAGAAAGAGACAGATGTACAGATGCACAGATGTACAGATGCACAGATGCACAGATGCACAGATGTACAGATGTAGAGAAATAGGCAGGCAGATGAGAGATAAAAAAACAAGAAATTGTGAATGATAAAAAGGGTTGGACAAAATAAAGGTTGGCAGATTCCACTACATAAGGTTTTGAGTTGGCGCAGGGAGGGGAAAATCCCTCATATGACCCCCCCCCCCCCTTATCTAAAGTGTTGCTCTTCATATCTTTCTAGTTTATTCTTTAAATACAGGTCTTGTCTAATAACATCATATTTCTCGCTGAAATTGGATTAGAAGGAAAAAAGGATAAATGTCTGGAATATTAAAAAGTGCAAAGTCATGTTTCATAGCCTGAAGACTCAATAAATGAGACATGCAACATTTAATGCTTTGTGGATGTTCCTCCATCAACTGCGCGGTAGCTCTCTTCATCTCAAAAGATCTGTCGAAAGTGGATTAATTAGCAAAGAATTGGCTGGAAAAGCAGACTCTCCGCTGTCTGACGACCTAGATTTCTGATCTGCCCTGGCAGTCGAGTGCTATAGCTATTCAACTCCTCTTCCGGAGGATCAATGCAGAATCGAATCGCGGTTTTTTTTTCTTCGTTTGTATTCATGTTACTCTCCAATCCTCCTCCTCTTCCTTCATTCAAATGCTTTGTGTGCTGCATGCATGTCTGAAATCATCATCAAATACATGCAGGACAAAATCAATGCATTTTTTTTTGCTTTTTAAAGTTGCAGACTAGACAGACAAGTGGGAATCACGACGTGGAATATGATAGTATTGATCCAAGTACTACGCAATGGATAACATGAGAATTCTTCCATTTGGTTGACTTCTAGAATTGATCGATTATGGTGACCATTTCATTTTTTTACTCAACAAGCATTTTCTATGGGATTCATTCCTATTAATCAAGGACGTAGTATTCAATGGATTGCTAACTCAGTGCCCCTCCCCTCTACCATTTTGTATATCCATGTAGATATAGCTTTGATATGATACATAATTTCTTGCCGGAACGTTGTATAACAGAATGCTGCATAATGAAACACTGGATAGCAAAAAAAGAGGTTTGAGTGTCATTTCAAAAGAAAATTTGGATTAAAGGTAATAAAAAGTTTTGGGATATTTTGAAAATTGGGTGGATAGTGATTCTTTACAATTTTGATATATTTGGATGCCCCCTGTGAATGTATTATAACCACTAAAAATATAAGCCATTAAAACGCTTCTGCTTTCGAGAAAAATTGAATATAAAAATTTACCGGTGCTCCCGGTAAATTGTGATAAATTTCAAATAGCACCTACGGCTGTACAACAGTAGCTGCGACCATGAAAATCTCAGAATATGTAGTTGTGATATATAACTTCTAAACGGGAATAGCTATTCGGTCGATTTTAGTCATGAAACATTGTTTTATAGCTTAATTGATATCTTGACCTTGAGAGGGAGCTATACAACATAAAGAGTGTATTATTTACAATTTCATAACTTTAGACTCGATTTCAACAGCAAAAACGATCACTGAATATTGTAGGATCGCATATGCTTCCAATATTTTCATTTGAACCAAATTCATGACCCCATGCATACCAAAACTTTGTATTACCTTCAAAAAAATATAAGGGGCTATATCCGGTTCGAATATCATATCATGCAATAACCATATGATGTAATTTGATACATTTTGGACAATGCACAGGGAGTTTGAATAGTCAAGGCTAACCGTATGGTGTAACCTGACCTCACTGAAACAACTTCTACACACGGAATTCCACAATATTTTATTCTACGCTAACATCCCTTTCTCATCTATATTGTGATTCTTTATGCAATGTTTACAGCTCTCAAAGATCCCTTCTTTCGTCCTTTCTTCTGCTTTACGTAGACTCGTTTAAGAAAGATCTAATGGCATAACTCTTCAATGACTGAAATGTTCATTCTTTCTTGTTATTTGTTTGTTTGTTTGTATGTTAATCTTTTCTTGATGTAAAGCACATTGAACAATATTTCACTGAATGTGGCACTAAATAAAGAGCAATTCAAATTCAAGTTCAAGTTTAAGTTTATTTGTTTCACATTTCACAAAAAAGAATTCACATAATTGACAAAATTAGAACATACTATGAAATATACTAAAAGTGTCACATTATATAATTAACTAGCTGGACCCGCGGAAATCCGCGGGATTCTAGAGGGGGGCGGGGGTTGTAAATAGATATATAGATCTAAATTAAAACCACCAAGAACTTTATTTGCCATTCAGGCCATTAAAAAAATGTTTTGCGTCCCCCGCCCGCTTACTTTTTGGGGGCCGCCTCCTATTTTTTTTTTTTTGAATTTTTTTTGATTTTTTTTTTTTGAAAGAAAAAAAAAACAGCGTCCCCGCCTGCTTCCTATTTGGGGGCCGCCTCCTATTTTTTTTTTTTTTTTTTTTTTTTGAAGAAAAAAAACATAAAAAGCACTGCTAAAATGTATTTCTGATTTAAACAAAAAAAAAAAAAAAAATTGTCGGCCGCCATCTTGAAAAATAGCCCGAATGTCAGGGTAAATGTACCGAGCGGCCATTTTGAAAGAAAAAAAAAGGGCCTCCTCCTTCCCATTTTTCGAAAAAACAGGACGCCAAACATGTTTTTTTTTTAAATTTGGCCTTATATAAAAAAATAAAAAGAAACGATCCAACTGTACCGGTAGTTATTCTTTAAGCCACTGGAACTGCGTAGAGTTCCGTAGTGTGGAAAGCTTTTACTGCTTTGTCGATCTGGCGTAGGGTAGCGTACTGTTGCGTAGGCATGTAGCGTAGTGTTGCGTAAAAAGGCGTACTTTCTGCGTCGAATTTCTACGCCGAAAGTACGCGAAAAAAATTAAACATGTTGAATTGTTTTCGTTCATCTTGCGTACCCCTTTCCGCCCCTCAGCATATAGTAACGTAGGCCAGCGTAGTTGGTACGCAACACTACGCAACTCTACGTATTGGCCCCACGCCAATTAGTGACTCGCAAGTGTCACAAATAAAGTATTAAAAAAAATGCTCATCTGACCCTAATTAAACGCCTGAACCCCCCCAAGCTTTCGGGGGTTTATGGCTCCTTGAAACCCGTGGACCCCACGCCTATATTATATATACACTCAACCCGCTGCGATCTGATCTCTACCCCCCCCCCCCCAACTTTGAAGAATGTAACCCCCGAGCTCTTGGGGGTTTATGGCCCCTTGAAACCCGTGGACCCCACCCCTATATTATATATACACTCAACTCAGGACCCGCGGGGGTTTATGGCCTCTTGAAACCCGTGGACCCCACGCCTATATTATATATACACTCAACTCGCTGCGATCTAATCTCCCCCCCCCCCCCCCAAATTTGAAGAACGTAACTCCCGAGCTTTTAGGGGTTTATGGCCCCTTGAAACCCGTGGACCCCACGCCTATATTATATATACACTCAACTCAGGACCCGCGGAAATCCGCGGGATTCTAGAGGGGGACGCAGGCAAAAAATTAAGTTTTTCATTTCGGGGGCTCCATTTCAAATTTTTGGGAAATTTTTGGGGGCTACTTTTTCAACTCTCGGGGGCTCTTTTTTCATCAATTCATCAAAGGATAGGCCTACACTTTGTTGAGATTTGTTTAGTAGGCTAAGGTTTCAGGCTTCCTACTTCATAATTGCCTATTTAAAAAAAAAAAAACATTTTTCTAGTGCAATAACCAAGTTTTCATGCATTGATTTGATGCAAGAACTGTAACATAATAGACCCTAGATTGTGATTATTTCTGACCATGAATTTCGATAATCATTTTTCAAAGTAAAATTTTCACAAGAAAATCAGACAGTCGTTTCTTTTTTCTGGGGCTACTTTTTCATTAATTCATGAAAGGATAGGCCTACACTTTGTTGAGATTTGTTTAGTAGGCTAAGGTTTCAGGCTTCTTACTTCATAATTGCCTATTTAAAAAAAAAACATTTTTCTAGTTCAATAACTAAGTTTTCATGCATTGATTTGATGCAAGAACTGTAACATAATAGACCCTAGATTGTGATTATTTCTGACCATGAATTTCGATAATCATTTTTCAAAGTAAAATTTTCACAAGAAAATCAGACAGTCGTTTAAAAACGTAGACATTAGTAATACTTTTACTAATTCTAAGCTCAGGTTTCGCAAATCTATTCAAGAAACTATATTGAAATCGCGGCAATAATGATGCAAACCAACAGATAACAATTTCAAAGTGTCAAATCTCTTTGATTCGAGCTCAGCTTAGCTGAACTCACACACACTGCAGCGTAACTCCAGGAGCTCGAACACCGGCACCGCAGGCGTCGGACGCCTGCGGTGCGCGGTGCCGGTGTTGGAGCTTCCCGGAGTTACAGTGCACTGCATGACTGTGTGGACTGAAGGCAGCTTGCAACTGCACTGTCAGTCCAATGGTTTTCTTGTGAAAACTTTCCTTTAGAAAATGATGGTCAAAGTCCAGTATACATGGCCGTAGTAATCACAAAATAAGCTTTGATTTCATACCTTCATTCACGAAAACTATATAAAAATCGCGGCAATCATGATGGAAATAGGTCTCTAAGTTTGCGTCGACGGGACTTAGCCCCGTGTATCAGCTCTGGCTCGTGCAGCGCAGCTAGTACAAAGCAGTGGTTGGTCATTTGTTGTGAGTCTCTTTGAGAACTGCAAAGAAATGAGTGTGATCGACGGCGCGGTCTATATAGAGAATATCATATAGGAAGATACCTAACACGGGGTAAGTCGTACCCATTCAGCGTGCATTTATTACGCAACTTAATGTGAGTGGATGGTCATCGGTCGTGTGTCTACGGATGTTATGTTGAATATCCATGAGGTATCTCTGTCGTCACGCATATCGTGCATTATGCATGTCGCGTCTGTTTTCGCCCTGGACGTCGACACGGAGGAGGACCTCGGGCGGAGTATAGCCAATTCCACAGAGTAGACTCTCCCGCGGACGATGGCACCGGGCACGGGTGCCCCGAGGGCAGGGTTCGGGAGGAGATAGCCGCACCAACTTGGGTCGGCGATCTCATTAAAAAACAATAGACTACAAAGGCTCGCCGAGACGTCGCGCCCCCCGCGGAGCCTTAGCGTATTATTATTATAGATTCTTTGAAAAGACGTTGAAATTAAGTGTATTGAATAGTAGGTTATAAGAGTGAAATGTGAGGAACCTAGCTATTGAAAAGCTCAGCTTGTAGATTATAGGTTCCCATAAATAAAACTAACATTTGATTGAAGTGGTTGTATACATGAATGTACAACACTATTGCAAAGAAATCAATTCAAGGGCAAATTCAATACCCCATTGTATGTCCCAAAGAAATCATGTTCAGAATTAGTAATATTGTATTATTGTAATGTTCGCATATTTCTCGAGGTAACGTTGAAGGCAATCGAAATTGACTTTGATTGATTTTTCAAAAGTAGTTGTGATCGTGTTGAAAGTTTTAAAACAAATTCTGTAGAAGAATCCTCTTGTGCGAAAGAGGGGTAAGAATTGTGTAAACGAGCTAAATATGTTATCAAAGCAAGTAAGGCGAAGAAGCCAACCGTCTGTTTAGAACCAGAATGGCATTAACTCTGTGTTAAAATATATGAGTTAATGCCCTTCTTGCTCCAAACAGACCCAATGCTACATCTCACCAGCCTAAACAGGTTGGAAGACGAAGGTACGTGCACACACGTCCAGGAAACCCAGACGTAGCTCCTTGCCGGCGAGCCACCTGATTTCCCTATAGGTGCAGTCAGGAATTCATTAAGGATGGATTCAATTGGGGACCGGAGGAAAGGGCTCACCAGTTTTTCAATCAACTCATTAAGGGGTGTACACAAAATCCAGCTGGGAAAGACTGGAGAAGGGGGTGGGGTGGGTAGGGATTCATTCATGATACAGCACTATATTCTTTGGGGTTCACATGTCCTTTCTCCGTCATATGGAAGGAACGTGTCAGGAAAGTGAGAGGCAAGCTAGGTTCCGTGGAAACGGATGTTCAACTTAATAAACATAAGGCACATTTGCACTGTAATGGTGCATCTTCGCGCTTCCCACAAAGATGATCTTCTCGTTTTTTTAATTGAAATCTGTTGAAAGGATGAAAAAATAATTTGTTTAAAGGCATCGTTTAACAATGTTAAATCTGAGATGCATGCATGGCCCTACGTGTTATTAGTGTCTTTGATATGGTGTAATATCAAAGCTCTAAAAAATTGTGCTTCAAAATAATCATGAAGTGCCTCAAAAAGTAAAAAATATTTGAGTGACTGGTTTTACCATGCTCATTTAACCCAATAGACTGTAGTGTTCATGGGTTCTTGACTGGCCTAAAGGTTTATAATCATCATTGCAGCATGAGCTAAATCCAGGATTTTGTTTCAGAATATGAGACAAAGTTACCCAATCCCTCTAAAAGACGCATTTGTTCCCTGGATAGAGTGTTGGTATGGAAAGTGGGAGATCTCAGGTTTATAGCCAACGATACGACACAAGTGCCCTTGAATAAAGCATTTATTCAATATTACTGACTATGGGACTTCAATATTTATACATCTCATGCAGCGTAAATTTACATCTCTTCCCAGGTAAATTAAACAGCAGACCCCAATAACCATAGTTCAGAGATGCCAACTTTTGGAAAACAGAAATAGGGAGGATTTGTAACCGACACCACATAATGTGCGCATAGCGCACATGTCGAGCGCGTAGCGCCCGACCCATGCGGCCGGGGTCCAGCTTTAGGGGGCCTGCTTTAGGGCCCTGGAAGCTCTGGGGTTCTAGATGATCTCTGGTGCAATCTGAGCCTTATTTCGCAGCATTTTACATGTGTATTTAGTTAAATAATTCCCACTTTTTTTTAAAATAAATTACAAATTGTACAAAATGCATGATGAATTCCTTTCAGACTTCCGAATACACGGGTACTTGATACTGTTTCGGTCTTATACTTCTGAGACCATTTCTTGGTCTTCTTTTGCTGATTTTCCGCCATTTGGATTCTGTGTCAATATCCACGCATTGGTTACAGCGATCCATATGCTGAAACAATCTTTTGCTACTTTGTCTTTTAACATAGTGGAAATACTACATGCTAAAGTTAAGAGACGATATTTCTCATTCAATTCACAGATATATATATACTGGGGGGGAAAAAAAAAATTAAAAAAAAATCATTTTTTTTTGTTTTTTTTTTAAATCGGGAGGATAAGGATGGAAATCGTAAGGTCGGGAGTTGGGGTGAATTATCGGGAGCCTCCCGATGAAATCGGGAGGGTTGGCATCTCTTATTAGTTACTTGCCCCTTCAGTTAATATTATCTACCTTTAATGTCGTCAAATAAAAGAAAAAAAGAATGTACCGCTATTTCTTATAGCACACATAAACACACTCACAGAAACACATTATATCAGCTCCATTTAAACCAATTAGGCAGTTAGAATTCAAAATTTCAACCCCTGCAGAAAGTATATTTACTTAAAAATCCACAAGTAAAGCACAGATACATCACTCAGCTACAGGTTCCTGGGATTATTTGATTTCATACCCGTTTGGGGGTACACTTAAATGGAGATCTTGACGAGCGTGCATGGCTAGACAACAACCTGAGGATCTGGGCCAACTTCTCAAATTCCCCCATGAAATTGTTGCCAAGCACTTGACTGTATGTTTCTCCCCTACTTCAAGTAACATTTGAGCTCTAAACATTCATGTAACCAGTAGCATACTCTCCTGAGGTTCACTTCTTGAATACCGGTATGTATAAAGTATCATTCAACTTCAATTTCAAATAGGGTTTTCCCCTTGAGTTACTGTAGGCTTATATGATGGAAATGGTTAACATTTTTCAACATGAGGTACCCATTGTTAATTCTGTAAAGTTTTTTTTATATCATTGGATTGGATCAAAAAACAGGAAGGCAGTAAATAGTTAAATGTCTTCAAATGTCATAAAAGCAAAATTGTTATTAGCTGAAGTCACTATTATGTAATTTCATATGATTGATAATACCATTTTAACAGCTGAGGAACAGATAACCATGACAACTTTGATATAACATTAAAAAGTCACATTGTTTTTATCTAAATGAACATAAAAACATTTCTGTAAATGATGTAAATGATGAAGATGCCTCAAGCAACTGGCGATTAGTAGATCACTGTGAAGATATTTTACGATGGGAGCGTTTCATAACTTTATGTTCTTAATATTCTTTCAGCTTCCAGTCATGTACCCTGAAACAGGCAAAACCTTTTAAAAATGCGGAACGCGTCATCCAGGGGCGCGTTCATTATGCAAGCAATGTAGGTATCCTTTCATCAGGGTTCGGTTTACCGCTTATCTAGTTGCAGACGAAGTAACGCCACATCGAGCCTCGCAGCTGAAATGTAAACCTGAAAGCGGAGAACGGCGGGTGCACCAGGCGAGATGGAAAAGAAAAGTTAGAACATTAGTCTTCTCTTCCTTTTCCCCCAGGGTGCCTTTACCTGTCAAATTGAGCACACATTTCCATCAGACTTAGGAGGAGGCCTTGTGAAACGGTGTTTGTTGTATCGTTAACCCCTTCCCTGCTCTGCGAGATGAATCTAGCTGAAGAAACTGCATTAAGTATGTTCACACAGGATCGTTATTTGTTAAAACATTGAGTAAGTGAAACCTCAAAGTCATCAACAATGATCCACTAACAACAACAAGTGTTCATACAGGACCAAAACAATGAATATTCACAGTTTTAACCACAAGCTGACGCAACGTCAGAGTTAACTGCATCCATATGGAACATAACTTTCAGTGAGGATCCCCTGCTGCTCATAGTCATTGCGCTAACCTTAAGATCACATGTGGCTTATAACTTCAAAGTCAACTTCAAGTTTCTTAACCACAAGTGAGTCTGCACAGTTCCTAGCTACAAACTAAATTTAGAAGTTTAAAACTATGACCTAAAGTTTACAGACTGTTTTGTTTACCTAAAGTTTACAGACTGTTTTGTTTACCTAAATATTGATAACTTAATGTTTTGGCTCAAAATATGTTGTTCTTTGGTCTGGATAAGTTACAAGTACATGTATATTGGAAAAAATTCCCACAAAGCTTATTTTATATACAATCCAACAGCTCTGAAGGAACTGAAATTCAAAATATACCTCTAGAAAGTAAATACCATAATTATTTGCAAGCGTATTATTGCACCAAATAGGTTAAGTCTTGTACAAACAGCATTTTTTGTATTACATAATTGTGTTTTGCATTTATTTTTATTTTTTCTTGATACACCTAAGACTGAGAAAAGCCAAGAGAAGCTGAGAAAAGAAAAGATCTCTCCCTTACAAAAATAGCCTGGCTAAGTGTCTCACAGCAAGGCCTTCATACGTTTGCATAATTGTCTTCAACACTAAGATACCCTGTTTAAACTACAAAAAAATTCATTGTAAGGCTACATGTAGATGAAAAACTTATAGCTAAACGATAAGCAGTTTTTATTTCAATTCTGCATATGCTATAACGAAACGTATCATCGTTTTTGTCGAAAAAGTGTTAGCGGATCAGGGTCCTGTTCTTTTCTGAGTGGCATATTTTGTAGGAAAACCGTCTATTAACTGGGCGGGGCTTATTGGGAGCATGCACTTCTGATTAGCCAACTATCGCCTGACCTCTTTAAAACTAGTTTCTAAATACTGAGTGTACGAACATTTTGACATACAATGATTCTCTAAAATGATGATTCTTTAAACGTTTTTTTTGCATGATATGTCTCTAGTCTGAACTTGCTGTTAAACAACACAGCCAACACTCCTTCCCACTGTCACCGACATCTCCCCAACTCGTCATCGCAAACCCTTGTTATTGAGGCAGATCAGTGCCGCTTGCTCAACAAATAGCAGGAACTCATCATGGCTGCAAGCGCCGCATGCAAACCCAAACAGACGACTATAAATAGCCGCAAGCTCTGCAAATGTTGCCATTGCCTGTATCCAAGCCACAAATCACTGTCCTGCAGGCTACCGGCAGAAACGAGGACGGCGAACGAACAAGAGAGAAATCGATAAAAGATGACAAGGAATTAGACACAAACCACCTGTGCTCTGTCAAAAAAAGTTGCACACTAAGTTATAACAAGCGCCAATTGTAATTTTGATTGGGTGAGTTCGAGTGCAGGAAGAAGTGCACTTCTAAGAAAATTAAGATTATTTTGCATATCTTGTCAACAATATATTTTTACAAAACATGTAAACAAAGTTATATTTAGCTCTAGTGGCAATATTGAATCATTAAGTTTTATTTATGAAAAAAGCACTTTTCAGAAAATTTTGGATGGTGCACGTCTCATAATTGCTTTATCAAAAATAATTTTTCAAAATTTGGGCTTTTTTTTACCTTCAAACATGCAATTTTACAAAAAAAGGTTCTCATTACAAGAAAATGCTTACATGAAGATTAGTTTTGCTTAGTTCATGTAATCTTCAGGATAAAAAACACAAATGCATTGCAGGAATGCATTTCTTTAAATTTAATCGTTTCCTGCAAAAAAAAGGGGGGATTTCTAATTTTTGGATGGTTAAATGTCTCTCCTTGTTTACTGTAATAGATTGTAAATCGACCATTGTATATATACCCAAGCAAGCAAAAACAGCAATGTGGAGCTATAAGACAATAATGATACAAGTGTTTTCCACCCCTTTTTTTCACTGCTTGTTCCATTGCCCACTTTGCTACTAGTTGGTGGGATTTAGCCAGTGAGGCATGGATAAGAAAAGTGTCTGCATTAGGTTATAGGGCAAATGTCTGGCAAGTCTACAAAAGCAATGAGCCGATGTAAAGAATTATGCAGCCTTAAAAGGCAAATGTCATTCAGTTTTGAAAAAGAGATGTTGTGACAGACTTGTTTCATTTCTCAGAAACAAATTTCATACCGAGGTCTTTGCTGTTTATTTCTCACAGGCATCCAATATATGGTAATAAATGATATGCAGATTGACTGATTTAAGATCGCTCCCAGCAATTTACCCATTCTCCAAGAGAATCACACGATCGTGCCTCCAAGTTATCTTCTTTTCAAATCTCTCTCACTCTCAATCTCTAAAGAGATGCATCATCTTATGTCTCCCTTTTGAATAGTTCTTTCCTTAGTGTCCTATATAAAACCATTAGGATATTCTCTGTCTCTATCTTTCTCTCTCTCTCTCTCTCTCTCTCTCTCTACCTTCCTCCTTCCCTCCCTTCCTCTGTCTTCTCACTGTTTTTCTTCTGCTCACTGCCTATTCCTCTTTCTTCTTGTTTTCCTGTTCATCTCCTCATTCAACTTCTCCCCTTTTCCTCCTTCCCCCTCCTCATCCTTCCCCCTCCCCTCATTTTTCCCTCCTCCCTTTCCTCCTCGTCCTTTACTTTGTTAAAAGCAATTATAGTGCTTTCGTATTAATGCTTTTCCCTCTCCCCCTCAGCCTATCCCTCTATCTCTCTTATATTTCCCTTGGTCTCCCCCCTCCCATCTCTTGTTATAATCCATCCTCCATCTCCACTCCTATTCCCCTTCCATAGATAGAAACAAAAGAGATAAGATCTAATTTGTCCTCGTTGGCTTCCCTGCATTCTGTAAACGGGGAATATCCTCTGCTGACTAGAACTGTTTTTTTTATCTGCATCTGCATAAAGAGCACACACACACACAGTCAACATCTACCCAAGATAACCATCAGCCTGCCATGTTTTAAACAATTTGTTGTGCACCCTACAGAAGGCCATGATAAGAAATTTAACAATAAATTGAGCTTAACTGTTCAGTGTTTAACCTATTGCCTACAAAAATATGGTGGATCCTGTATGAAAGCCTATGGGAATCCACAAATTTGGAAGTCTAAGGGTTTATTGCCAAAGTAACATGATTTTTTTTTTTTTTTTAGCTACGTCATCCAAAAATGAAAATGTTATCACATGACCAGAGATTGTTGGTAGTCATACCAGAAAGAACAATGGTCGTGTATTCTCTTTTTGTATAGAATAAATGGAAAATAAGTTTTAAATGCAAAGAATCCCCCAATGTTACTGTTAATGGACCAATGTAAAGAATCAAATGCACTGTGAGCAGGTCTGAATCTGATGACCAGTAATATATTTATCACATGCATGGTCAATGTATTTAGCACTACATAAACCCAGAATACCATTATCATCATTATTAGATGTATTACAAGATTTGTCAGTACTTTAGAACACACGTTTCTCAAAATGAAAGTTTCTTGTGCAAACATACATTGGGGAATAAGAATAATTCTGCCAGGCACCCTTCAACTTCTTCTTTCCCATGCCCAAAATCTCATAGCAAATATTTGCCAAAGAGACTTGGCAAAAGTAATGATACTTGAAGATTACTTTCCATTACGGTACTCAAATAAATATATATCTTTGTAACCTGGACATTTTCTAAGTAGTTTCTTTAGACTAAAGTCAATACCTTAGCTATGTCAATAGGGCAACCTGCACTTCATGCCTTTTGTCACACACACACAAACACACACACAATTCATCTGCAAGAAATTTTCAGGTATGAAGGAGGCAGATTCAACAAAAGAAGAAGAAGAAGGAGGAGGCATTGCTTATTTCAGATACCCTTCTTCCCATTCTGAAGGCACTTTTAGCAGGACGTTTTACAAAAACAACAATATTACAACACACTTATATGCACACCGTGCCACTAACACGAGCATAAAATAGGCTGCAAAATACTCCAAATATTAAAAAGCAACTGCAGGACATCTTCAAACACAAGTAATCCTAAGCCTGATATACTGTAACATGTGATGCATATTCAGCAAAAGAAAAAATGGAGCCAGTCTAAACTGAAAATATATTTCCATGCTGCAGGAAGATTGCATGATCATAATTAGCCCAAATACTTTATCATCTCCATGGTGACACAATTATATCTTCTTATCCATCCACATCCCCCAACCCTAATCCTAATCGAAATTTAATCCTAAACCTACACCTAATCCAGGGATGCCAGTTAGAATTGATCAGAGGGCCTGAAAATCACCTAGAGTGAGCTATTTTATACACACAAAAAAGCCTAAACTATGGTCTGAAAATAACTCGCCAGGGCCTGAATTCAAGCTATTGCCTGAAAACTGGTATTTCTGCTAATCCTTTCCCTAATCCTAACCCAAACCCTAACTCCACCCTTAACCAAAGCCTTAACAGTAATCCTAACCTGCATCCCAATAAAATATTTTGTAAAGAAGCTTTTAAATAATGATCCAAAGCTGAACAGAAAAGGCATTTCCCAGGCCGCAGGAAGATGGGAATTTATCATATTTGGCCCAGTTCCTTTATCACCCAGACGGTGATACATGAATAAGCAATCATCCATCCTGATCACAAATTGATGAGAAATTGAGCAATAAATATGACATTTGTCTGACAGATTACCATAATACCTGCAGGTTATCATCAATACAATGTTCCACAAATAGCATCTGGGGAGGAGAATGAAGTAGTTGGCCCGCTTTCCTTATTCTTAAACAAAAGTAGTCAGAAGACACCCCGAAAAAAATAGGTAATCTTTGGATGAAGATAAAAGAAAGTGTAGTTTCACTGACACATTAAAAGATCTAAGTACCACTAATATCTATAAAATAACTGGGCTATTGAAAGTATGTTGTTCTTTTTAATATAGAGGGGTATTGATCTAATTTAGGTTTATTTGAATTTTGCATTTAAAATATATTGCAAGGGCTTGAGGATGCATTGTAGATCCTCTAATTTGATGTCTTTTAATTGATGAAACTTTCTTTTAAAGGCTCGAAATATACAGACATTTTTATTTCTTTATCACCTATTTCAACATAAAAAAATATTAAATAGCAGACAAAACTTGTTGTAAAACTCATCCCCAAGCTCTATCAATTGTCAACAGTATTTCCTATGCAATACAATAAAATAAAAAAAGACAAGAAACACCTGTATTTATCAGGCTACCGCGAAGGTCAATTATCATATTTCACTGAATGAAATGACCATTTATAATTTGATTCAGAGTGCATTACAGAGTAATTTTCTGCTACATGTATATTATATTGTTAAGTGTAGCAGCAGAAAGCATTGTATTAAAAAGTATATGAATATAAAGCCCGTATTATACTTCACTGGCAGATTTTACTGCTATACATGACCTTGCATGCACACACAAAACTATACCATCCATAATAGGTGGTACTGACTGTACAAGTACAAAAATAACTCGCCTATTGCTCTTTACTGGTATGCATTAATTTTGAGTAGGCATCATATAATAATTTTAAGAGACAAAACATAGTCTATCTATTTCCATCTTTAATTTTTGTTTTTTTTATACAACTGTATGGAATAATGTTTGCATCTTTTCCCAAGATTGCTGCAAAAAACTTTTTATTTATATTTACAGTAACCCTGCAAAATTCCATTCTGATGTCAATGATTATCTGTAAATATGAAATGTTATATAATTATGCACTCCTTGTAAATAAGTTACCAACTCAAGTAAATAATTAAAATCAAATCATTTGAATTAAATTTTAATGGGCAATTACAACCACTTTGACATATTTAAAGACACCAAATTTAGGGAAATCTTTTTGAGGTTGACTTAAATGCCGTATTAGGGCCAATCTACTGGAGAAACAAACCATAAATGCATGTTAAAATTTGGCTGAGGGATAATTTTAGATTGGACAGCTGAAAATAGCCGGCCATTTTATAAACAGCAATCTATGCACAGAAGGGGGCCTTCTAAACAATATTACCCTCATGTTTTCTTCAATGGTAATTAAACTTATGTTCAATGGGTTGAAGTGTACTTCGAACAAGGTCATCAAAAAATAAGCTATTGATTGCACTGTGATTCAAGAATCAAGAGATTTACTGCTGATTTCTACCTTCCACTGAGCCATTGCGATATTTTTGTGCATGCAACTGCTGTAGAAGACTACGAGTATGGCATACAAAGAGTTACTAATTGTTCTACCGCTCTGCACGGTCACTCATTTGCAACACATTTGCACAAAGGATAAATGCAGAACACAATGGCTTAGTAAAATGACCCATTTCTGATCTTGAGTAGCTTCATGACGATCCTATTCACACAGGATTCATCTTGCAAAATTAATCTTAGAAGTGGAAACAGTTCAAAAATCTTGAAACCTTTGTTATGTCTATCCCATGATAAATATGTGAAAACAGGGAGATTATTTGTGTGGCATGTAAAGAGCTAAAGTTGTTATTATTTATCACCATTTCTATCATCTTGAGGGAACACGAAGGAAGATTTTAAGTACAATGTTAATCATTTGGTTTGTTTACAGGGGATACAGCCTGCTATTCATTTTAACCTTGCATGATTTGTATGCATATGCCCCAAAAATAGAATAATAAATAGAGTGATTTTCCTCTAACCATCATAACATTTAATTCTAGTCTTGAAAGAGATGTAATGCATTTGGTGGCAAATCTCTAAAACTAAATTTGCACCTTGAGAACAAATTTAGGTAATTTGGGTAATTCCTTTGAATTATTTTTAAAAAGTCATTTACGCCAAAGTATCAAATAGTGTCAACCATTTTGTGATCCACATGCATTCAGATGAAGGTGCAAAGAGACCTAAATCTGAAATATACCGGTCTTCTGTAAACCGACCTAATTAATGGATCAAATAACTGTCCCAGCGGTACCAAAGGTGAACACAATCTGATGAGTAACACAACTCAATCTGATGACTAACACAGCTCAAGCACAATGTGAAACACCATGGATAATTAACAAACACATTTCATCTGCATCAATCTCCCATTATGTTGGAAGACCAGAAGGTTTATTTACACTTCATCATATCTGTCATGTTTAAAGCAATCTGTACAAAATGTCATTTACTTTAGCTTTTTGATGTATCTCACATAGGTTAAGGTCTCAAATCTGGTAAGATAAATGGTGTTTGAATTTAAGGTATTCCAAGTAATTAGAGTTCATAGTTAACAATGGGGTCCAAATAAGTAAAATTGTATGTCTTTTAAGATCTTGTTCCTTTATTACATTTTCAAAATATGAATGTAAGGAATTGATGGGGTTCATGAATTGTCTAATCTGTCTATTAAACAGATAATGAAAAATGAAAGAACAGGTGGCAATATATTATTTACTAAAGGTTTATGCTATTATTAGAAGCACAGGGAGTTTTCATTCTTGTTTTACACTGAATACTTAGATAATTCAGGACAGAGAAGGAGTGCAATTTCCATATTCCTACCATGTTCCTCCCAACAAAAAAAAAGAAAATGGAGAATGGGGGGGGAGCAATAGGTTTCACTTACCTATTGATTACAAAGAAACAAGAGCATGGAGAGATCCCCCGTTGTTGTCGACATGACAGCCATGATTTATGCAGGTGGCAATGGAGTCAGATCAATTTGTCGTAATCCAGTACAGGGAAAGGAGATGGCGTGGAGTCCATTACACGGGTGCAGGAACATCAAGATCAAGGAGAAAGAAAAAAGAAAAGGAGAACAAAATTAGCTTGGAGTAAAAATGAATGATTTATATGCCGCATTTTACAACAGATTTGCACAATTTCAGGGAATGAATAAGGCAAGAAAGTGTAGTAATCTGTGTAAAGCACTCTCATAAAAAAAAATCAAGTTTGTGAGTTCAATACCAATTGTCATTTGGAGTGGAAGAATCTACGCTGAAAATGCAAATGCAAATTATACTAGATTGTCATCAACAACAGAATATATCACATCAGAAAATGCTTAAGCTGATTGTATTACAAAAATGAAGGCTATGGTATGAGAGTATTTTAAATTGCATTTCAAAATTTAATACGCCTTTTGAGGAAATATTTGTTTTCACATTTACTCACGCTGCAGTCACAGCTAAGGTTTTATTTTTGTTAACATCAACAATACCATGAACACTACCATTAATCTTATCATCATCTTCATCATCATCATCATCATCATCATCATCATCATCATCATCATCACCACCACCACCACCACCACCATCACCATATAGCCATCAACATCAGTGATTACAGCTAAGACACAAATCCTGCAAAATCTCCTCTCTCCAAAAACTGATATTATGACCATCATCATCATCATCATCAACTTAAAGAGGGCATGCTAATATCATCTCCATCAACACCATAACACACTCCACCCCCTCCTTACTTAATGACTGACACCACCAAACATCATTATCATTCAAAACATTTCCCCCATCATTGAGGAAAAAGGTCAAACGATGCAAGGAATTTGGTCTCATCCTCTATTACAACATGCCTGGAATCGGAGGAGGCAATAGGGACGTGCAACTCAGATATTCCAAATTGAGCATGGCATTATGAGGCTGTGTTCAGGCTGACTGGTATTATGTTTTAGCCATTTAGAAATACATTTTGAAGAACTTCTATACAATCTTCCTATCAATTCAATCATCCACATCTTCCCTTTTCAAACAAAAATTATGATACTCAATACAAGATCATTGGCTATCACTATAAATATATTTGACAGTACTGAGTAAAGATAAAACAGAATTACAGAATAGTGATAGGTTTTATTTAGCCTTTACCTAGCCATTTGAAAGAAGGAGTGTGATGTGTGATGCAATAATTTCAGTTTCACACAATGCTGACAAATCTAAGTCACATTTGTGCTCTATGTTATCGCTTTTCATTTAGTACATGTACCCTAAAAGCTATAGCTGCTCTATTATCTGACCGCCCTGGCTGTCAAATGAAGAGTGACAAGAGAAGTCGCTTGCTACCACGTTTCTATTCCGGCTGAATACACCCCCATCACCTCCAATATATGCGGGTAATATTTGTTGACTGTTTGATCGGACTGGAAACTGAAACTAGGACGAACGTGTCCTTTCTATTTGCCTGTCTGCTGCCCCCGCTGACTCTTACGCTTGATCAAACATTGGAATCGTTCTTGGAGGACATCGAGCGGGGGAGCGCATCCCGAGGTTCGTAATTGAAATTCAGAGCCGGTATAGAGACCTCGTTTTCCTCGTCTGTAAGTTTAAGGCCACAGAGACTTCTGTGGTGTTTGAAACCTGCATACATATATGTATTCAGAGTTGCTTAACGCAAGAAATGTAAATCAAGGGGAGAACTTAATACAAATGTATTACCCAGTAGACATATCTGTTTCATCCATCAATGAGTGAAGAGAGATCATAACAACATAAGGAGGTTGTAAACAACGCTGGCTGAATTTAAAGCAGCTTAGGTAGCAGGTGCTAAAATAAATAGTATTATTTTCAACAGAGCCAGTAGTATAACTAGAATAAATGGTAAAAGTAGCGATAAAAGTAGTAGTAGTAGTAGTTGTAGTAATAGTAGTAGTAGTAGTAGTAGTAGTAGTAGTAGTAGTAGTACTAGTAGTAGCAGCAGCAGTAGCAGTAGCAGTAGTAGTAGTAGTAGTAGTAGTAGTAGTAGTAGTAGTGGCAGTATAAGTAGTAGTAGAAGTAGTAGTGGAAGGAGTAAAAGTTTTTTTTTTTTTTTTTTTTTTTTTGTTAATCAACAGAGCTAGCTGATATATTCAAAACATGTAAACATCATATTCCACGCTATGTTTTTCACTCCAGGGAGAAACTTGGCGCCACTTGAGCACCTATCTGCCACACAATCTACTAGGATGCCAGGGAAAATTCTGATTAAATATCTGACAAGAATTCAATGCAATTAGCGACGAGGCTTTTCATGAATTTTGAGAAGGGCAGGTTGAGCGATTAGGGTAATTCTAGAAGACAGTAACGAGGTGTATAGTAAGATATAATTACTATCAGATAATATCAAATTGGACAAGGCAGTCAGGCATACTAATTTTGATGTCATCAGCAGCAAGTAGATTTATTGGTTGCACTCCCTCTCATTAAAGCCCAGGCAGATATGTGTTTCCCATGAAAAAAGAATGGATTTCATGAATGAACATAAAAGTACTGTACAGCCTGTATTTACATTCAAACAAGGGGAGTGAAATCAAAACATAAAACAACAATGTTCCTAAAGGGTGGGCAAAGAACATCTTAAAACAAGAAATAAAGGGATATCTTGAAGACAGATATGAAGAAGTTGAAGATTTCATGACTTTGCAAGTTATGGAATATCTAATTTTCATTGGGAAATGTCATTTACAGAAACGTGAAGATAGCTGAATGTATGCTTCTGCTAATACAATAGGCTGAAGGAGTTTATATCTACTAAAGATATCATCTTTCTTAAAACCACAAATACATTAAAGGCCCTTAATACGAGAAAAGAGAATACCCCTAAAGGAATTAACTTTTTAATTGAAAAAGGTGTTACAAAAACAAGGAAAATAAATTAATTTAGATAATGAATAAGGATTAAAATTATTCTGCACCTTATGTTTCAAACTCCACTTGAAAACTTGTTTAAAAAAACAGGAACTCAATTATGAGTATCTTCCTAAATTGATCATGTTTATGAATTAATTTATCAACTAAAATGTAAGAAATATGATAACAAATTTCCATGGACTAACCCCCAAAGTACATGAATTTAACACTCTCAGTGCTCTAATCCATTCAAACTGCCAAACATCCAATCACTGTATCTTCTTATTCTGAGGCAAATAAACGCTTTCTTTTTTTCATGAAAATAAACAAATCACTTCAAAAAAGATATTTATTTCCATCGTTATCATGTTCATATCAAGATTAACATGAAGAAACATCACTGATTAAACGCTTGTCTCATCTAATTTCTATACTTGGTAGTACTGCAAGGGTTAAGATGCACACAAAATAGGATGTAAACCAATTCAATGTGCTTGCTTAGCCAACTTCATTTTTTGTTTGTAAATCCAGGAAGATAGACTACCCCTGATATCCAGGGTGAGGCGAAGAAAAAAAGGCAAGGGAGTTCCAATTCCCGGTCTCTTCCAAAAGTTTATGACCTAAACGAGCTGTGAGAAGCAGCGGAACAGAACACGAGACAGGTCGACACTGAGCCCCTGGCGAAGGTAGAGAGGAGAGATTATAAAGTGGACACAAAAGACTGATTTTTTTTTGCTGCAATGCATATGGATTTATGTAAGATGTATGCAATGTATACACTATGAATATGACGGACAAAGAAAGAGGACAAAATATACAGTTCCTCATTCTACCCTCAGCAATTGCTGTGCTAGACAAAGGACCATCCCTTCACTGCTATTATGTAAAAATGTGTAGAACAGTGAAGCGATGTTCCTTTGTCTACCACAGCAATTGTTGAGGGTAGAATAAGGAACTGTATATTTTGTCCTCTTTCTTTGTCCATCATATTCATAGTGATACCTCCATACTTGAATGTGCATGTAGGATCATATACAGAGATTTGTTTTAACACGATTGCAACTATATTACAAAAATAAAAAATAAAAAAGGATGATTTCAATACCCTATTGTCCCATTAAAATGCTGATTGGATTCTGTAATGCGTCATTATATGTACCGTACAGGCCTATTGAAATTGCCTTAGGTCGAATATTTTTAAAGTAGTTGCTATCGTTTTGGGGTTGTTTTTTGTTTGTATATGTTGTCTGTACAACATCTGATGACAATATAATGTTATTCATCAATGAATGAGATTTTGACTTAAAATGCTATGTTCTCATGATTAATTTGGTATTTAAAAAAAATCTTGTATGGATGTAAACCTAACAATGAACATGCAGATGTCTGCAGACACTTCTCATACTTTCCTGATATCTTTAATCAGAAGATTTAAAATCCACTTTAGAAATTAAGTATACTCTGCTCAGTCGACTGCGCCTGCATGTTGCATCCCAGCTGAGGAGTTTATGCATAAACATCAAAACCAGAACCAGAACCAGAACCAGAGTTTACCGCATATTTGCCGCCTATTGCACGAAACTATTTACAAACTCAATCATTTTTGCTTCACATTGGCCAATTTATCTGTTTTAAGATTAAACTTTCTTCTCATTTCTTCTCCAAACAAATTCTTTGAAATGCTACTTCTGGCGAACGCATCCAGGTAGGTCCCAGACTAGAAAATCTACTCCATCCATTTTCCAAGACGAAACGCTTTGACTTTGAAAGGTATCCTCCCGGAGAAATGAATCTCCGGAGGAGGAGTGATTTATTGGCCTGATGGGGCGAGATTACTCTGGAGTGCGTGGAGCGCCCCGATGTTTATGCTTTCACGGACCATTGAGGAAGGTGGGCTGCTGTCTACTACCTGCGGGGGCGGTTGAGGACGAGACGGGGCAGATACCTAAACAGAGCGGCCAATTTGCACACTCCTCTCTAAATTGGTCATGACGGAAAGATAAGTCATAAGTGGTTTCCACGGGGGGTATGAAGAGAGGGGAGAGGGGGGGGGGGGGGGGGGGACTTGCTTTAATGAGTTTTTGTCTGGGAGGTTAATGAGAGATGAGAGGTTCTATCATTGAGGGATATATCTTATGGGAGTTGAAGCATTTGCTCAATCCTCAACTTTTCATGTGTGTACCCTAGCTAGCCAGCACCGGCCCTGCAGAGATTTCAATATATGGGGCTATGAGCAATTTTCAAAATGAAAGTGGAGTTAAATGTCAACCCACTGTCATTGCTAGTGAGGTAATTTAACCCATTTCAGGCCACTGGTTTTGCAAGCAATTATCTTAAATGACCTTCTATGCATCAAATATGGGATCTTAAATCATTGTTTGATGCTTATTATAGACTGTAATCCAGGATCTCTTATGGCAACAGCTTTTATTATTCTGAACCTGTTTTATTTCTACTTTTAAAAAAAAGGAGAGCTATATTTCTGTCAAACATGTAGCAGAGTAATTATGACCTTTGGCAAAATTTTCCCTCCATGGCATGGATGGGAAAAGCTTATGAAGCTTAGACTAATTTCCTTTACAAACACGGATTTTCTAACAAAAAAACAAAAACGTGAGTTCTGGTCATATCAATTTTTGCAGGCTGTACATCAAAATCGAGCGCTGCAGCTTATAAAAGATTTCTATCAGACACATCAACATGTCATACTCTAGCCCACGTGATCAACATTCATTTTCTTCATGTTTTTCTTCACATGCTGTTGTTAATGCTTGATCACTAATCAGCGACACACTTTGACATTTTGGTGTGAAGGTACAAAAATAGCCCCAGGTACAAATTATTTTAAAAATGCCTCTTAAATGCAAGCAAGCTCAAACTGCCTTAGGCCTGCTTCCAACGGAGATTGGTAAACATGAAAAGAAATGATCGATGCTGAAATAAAAAAAGCAGATTTTGCATTTTTCAGGTTAGCTCATGCATGCCGCGCACTTTCTGACAGAATAGATACAAATAAGTTTCACCCAGATTGGCGACACGATCAGCCTAGAGTTATGTTTGCATTAGGGAAAAACAAACGGAGGAGAAAACCTTTGATTTGCAATGCCCCATCTGTCTACTTGACAACCAGAGTAATACTCCCTGTTAAGTCTGCTGAAATTCATTGTATAACTCTACAAAAACTGTATAACTGTACGATAGCTTATCAAATTTTTCTATTGTGAATGTTGTGTAATTAAATGTTGTATAAAAAACATGTTTGAGATTTGTTTAATTTTTTTTAAAGAGAATAAGGGTCCTGTTCTTGTCTGAATGAGTGTCATATCATTGAAAAGTTGTATTACTGGGCAGAGCTTATCATGAGCGCATACTGGTGATTGGCCAGTTGTCATGTTTCTATTTTACTTTATACAATGTTTTAATCCAGTCTGTATGCCCCTTTTGCTATACAAAGGTTGTTTATACTTCATTTCTATGAACCAGTTTTGTATAATTTGTTGAAGTCTGAACAGGCCAGAAGAGCTAATATGCAGGATGTAAACACTGCAATATCCTAAACATTTCTAGTTTGCTTTCACTACCCTACATTCTAAAAATCTTTGGGTAAAACATTGCCCAACTTAAGGGTTATTATTTGCTAAAAAAGCTTTGGGCTAATTTTATATCCAACTTAGTTGGGTTTGCTCTCAAAATTTGTAGTTAAATGTGATCGAAATTGGGCCTGATGCATGAATGCTCTCATGTGGGTAACTTTTTAACAAATATTTTTCAAAGTGTTTGAAAATACTCTCAAAAAGAAAACTTGTATTAAATATGACTAAAGTATTGATTTTTTCATCCTGAATTTTTTTTCATATTTCATTGCTCAAGACCAAAATAAAACACGGGTATGTGTCACTAATTGCACCTTATGTGAGATTCATTTTCAGATGGTCTGGATCCTCTCAGCTGCTGGATTAGGTGAAAATGAGTCTACATCTACTCTAGATCTATAACTAAGAAAATCGTTTACAATGCACATTATGCACTGAGCTAATATTTGCTAGAGGCTTAGGCCGAGGTTGTCCTCGATTGCTTTTCTGGAATAGGGGCGGGCGGGCAGATTTTTTTTTAAATTTAACTTCATTTTTTGTGTGTCTTTTTTTTTATTTTCCCCCATTTTTTTTTTTTTAATAACTTTTTTTCCATAAAAAAAACCAAATGATTTATTTTTTTTGGCCTTAGAGTTGTCTTCATGAAAGCTACATGGTAAAAGTTCCAGTTGGGGTTTGGTCTTAAGCTAGGCTTCAGGTTTTGGGTGAGGTAAGGTGTTGGGTCCAGAGATGAAGATAGGAACCCAAATAGTGTTACAAATTGACAAGAGAGCAATAAATTGCCGCTGGACCATATGTTGTACAATCCATTATACATATCAATAACATGCCATGCAGTTATAGGCTATATTTCTCAATCTTAGTAAAAAAAATCTTGTACTTACAACCCTCAATCTTTGTTCAATGCTAACAACTTGAAAACATGCAAAGGGTTAAAATTTATATCTAACTTAGATACCCTCCAAAGAATAAACATCGGTGAAACACGCCCCAAGCTGTTTACACAGAAAGCCATCAAAATAAAAGGAAAATGAAATACCCCATTTCCTAAAGGAATTAGAGCTCCACAATATTTTAGAAGTATGAGTTTCTTCTAAAAGCTTCTGAAAAACAAAGTACCCACACGGCGAGCCCAGAGGGAATATGTAACCTTCTCCGCCCACTCAAGAACTCAGATAATGGGGGCTTCTGGGTGCACTGGTAAACATAAAATACCTGAAGATAGTTGTTTTCACCCAGTTTGTAACTAGTAGAATGTTTTTCATACCAAAAGGTAGGTTCACAGGTAAGAAGATGAATTTACTTGCTACATTGGAATAGAATCTTTTGATGCAACAACTGGTATCAATTTGCCATGTTTTAATCAAAACTGATGATTCTGTGAAACATTTTCATCGCATGCGCCTCAACATCAGAAGACAAAATGTAGGAGAGTCCTTGAATCCGCAATGATTTTCAGAGCAATAAATATAAGCACCATTATTCTCTTGATGATGTAGTAATATTTTTTTATATTTTCTTACAAAATAACATCAAAGGGAAAAATCAAAATACAGCATTGGTATTTACAGTGTATTCATTGGATGACATGTAGACATTTATTCAATAAATCTGTCAAATGAATTTTACTGATATAAGTGTTTCCTTTAAATAAGCATCTCTGCAAAAAGAAAGAACGGATTATTGAAGGAGAAATGGATGATACAGATATCTGAATTTTACTGATATAAGAGTTTCCTTTAAATAATCATCTCTGCAAAAAGAAAGAACGGATTATTGAAGGAGAAATAGATGATACAGCTATCTGAATTTTACTGATATAAGAGTTTCCTTTAAATAAGCATCTCTGCAAAAAAAAAAAAAAAAAGATTATTGAAGGAGAAATGAATGATACAGCTATCTGAATAATTAATGCATGGCTGAGGCTTTACATGAACAAGGTTGCATGGAGATGAGAATAATAATAGAGCCACTTTGCTTCCATAGCAACCATCTTTTCACATCTACTATAAAGGAATTTAGATTGTTATCTTTTCAGAGAGAGATCTCCTTGAGAAGTGCCAGCCAATTGATTTCAGAGTGACTCATAAAACCATCTATATTGAATGTAACAACAGCAAGGAGGTATGTTTTTGTTAGGGTGTTGGAGTTTTATTTAAAACAGAATCTGGAATTGAGAAAACGAGAGAGAGAGAGACAGAGACAGAGAGACAGACATACAGACAGATATAAACATAGGAGTGGTGGAGGAGGTGAGAGAGACAGACAGAGAAATAGACGGATGGGAGTATAGATAGGGAGGAAGAGAGAGAGAGAGACACAGAGAGAGACACAGAGAGAGAGAGAGAGAGAGAGAGAGAATTTAATGATTGAAATGTTTGGCAAATTCATAGACATCAAATCATTATCCATACAGATAGTGAGATGGACACAACCATACATATCTGTGTTGGCAATTACTAAATTTCTCTTACTTACAAAAATTACAACAATTATAGACATGCACCTATGAATCGTGGTCAGTACTGAAGATGACTTTAACATTTAATGTTAATCTTTGTCTTTCTTTCCAAGCTCATTCATGAATGCATACAATTCTTACTGGTACTTCATAACAAATTCTAACTTTAGAGTATAAAGGATGGCTGTAAATTGGCAACACTTCATGGACATCACTCAGACAGTTAGTCATCTTGTTTGGAGAGTTGGAGAGAAGAAGTCAAGATTTGTTTCTTCTAATTTCTTTCTGTCACATTCAACCAACATTACAAGGCGCCGTAGCTCAATTGATAGAGCAGTGGTCTCGTAATCCGGGGACCCGGGTTCGAAACCAAGGCGATGCGCTAGTGCCCTTTGGTAAGGTATTAATCCTCATTACAAGGGCTCTCGGAGAGGACCTTAAGCCGTCGGTCCTCTGGTTGCTAATACTAACAAGCATTAATGCTTTCTTAGCAGTTAGGTAAAATAACCACCACTATAGTGCAATGCTTTGTGAAATCTTATACTTATTTGAGAAGGGGTTGTACAGCATTTATTACCTCAACAGTGGGAACAAGCCAAGTGCCTCTAGCATATTAGGGAGAAGGTAATGAATGGCTTTAATTTGCTCAATCAGTCGTGGACAGAAGCATCTAGAGTTGAGATATGAAAAATATATTACCAGCTCCATGATGAAGCACAAGATGTGACTAAATTAAAAATTGCTGTTTTGCAATCAACACATCTGCAGGAACATATGGTTTCAACGTACATTGCAGTCTGATTTTTCTGTATTCTAGGTGATATAGTTGTTCATATATATCTTCCATTTATGATTGTAAACTTGGTGATAGAAAAAAATAGCTGTGTCAAAATGTATGATGTATCTGGGTTATATACATGTATATGTTTGGCCTATATGATAATAGAGATTGTACAAAAGATATGACATAATTATTGATGTTCCAGCTATACAATATGGGAACACAAATGCTTTTCTTCCTCCCTTTCTGTCTCCTCCTCATTCTCTTATTCGTCCCTTCCCCTTGTCTCTCTCTTTCTTCCTCCCCATCACTCTCTCTCTCGATCTACTTCTCTCTCTCTCTCTCTCTCTCTCTACCTCTCTCTCTCTCTCTCTCTCTCTCTCTCTCTCTCTCTATCACACCTTTTCTGTCTCCCTCTGTCTCCATTTTCTCCATCTCTGTCTCTTTCATACTCATTATCTCTCTCATTGACTATTCTCTCTTCCATTCTCTTTGCCTCTGGCTGATTTGAAAGAGGAGTGATGAGAGTCTTCCATCTCTCTTCATCCCTTTACTTGAGTGCAGTGTAAGCAGCATTTTTACCCAATATGATAATTGTGTTTTCTCTACCACATAAACATATACTCGACATATACCACATCCAATTCCAGTAAGATGTGCTAAACATAATACATGCACTAATAATAATAATAATAAAAACGGTGCTTATAAAGCGCTTACCACCAAAGTCTCTAAGCGCTATGTTTCTGATTATGATTGGTGAACAAATTTTTTCAATAAAAACTAGAATATTCAAGGAACTCTATTTAAAAGCTTCACCGCTTCTTGGAAATGGAATTTTAACCCATGAAATATGTAGCTCGAGATGACTTATGCTAGAAATGAGTTTTAAACAAAAATAAAATTGAATCTAATAATGTTTGTTACTAATATTTTTCTCCTATTACTCTGTCTTACTTCCATACCTCTTCTGACATTACAAAGTTCCATCATTTTTGTTAAATCTGATAGTATCTGGCAGTGGGCCCATCTGAATTCTGAGTAATTCCACCCTAACATTGTTACATGGTGGAATTACTCAGAATTTGCTATAATATGGACCATAGCGTAATTAGACATTGCATGTGCCTAATTTCATGCTGCCTATTTTCTATATTTATCTCTTTCCTCTTCAGGTATTAATATACCATAATCACCAATACACATCTTTGAAATTGTTCCGCTTTAATTTCGACCCATCTCTGTTACAACATATACTATGCAACCGGTATGCTAAGCATGCACCTGTCTCGTCAATATCACATTCCTTTAAGAGCCCCCACCTTGTTCCTTTCTCTATTCCCTCTGATCAATAAATGCACCCAAGGGACACTCAGCATGGCATAATTAAAGAGGCATTCAACTGAGTTTTCCTGAGGGGAAAAATGATATCATATTGGGCATCGTTTCACAAAACTATAAAAAGTACAACTTCACCGACATATCTGCAAAAGATGAGCATTTGAATTAGCAATTGTGTTTCAATGAGATGTTGCCAAACTTTTACTTTAATGGGATGATTTCATGAAACAATGTCCAAGTTTCATTGAAGCTTTGTTTACTTGCATATATTTTGGTCTGTATACTAATACAATTCAGTTAAATCTGATCCTAGGTTAAAAATCACTTTTAACAAAAAGAAAACAATTAGGACTTCATATAAAATTCTAATGTTCAACCTGATATTGAACCGAAGCCTAACCCAGCGTAGGGTTAACTTTCAGTAGGATACGGGCCTGTATAGGCCTGTACAGGCCTGTATGTGCATCAAATGAGATTGGCCTTAATTAATCGGACAGCATGCATGACACGGGTAAGCGACACAGGCTCCAGCGAAAAATGCTTCACAGTCAATTATCAATACTAACCAAATTCGTAACTTCAACCCAGGACCACATACTATATATATAACCCCAACACTTAACATAACTTACATGTAAAAACTCAAAGGCAACCCTACCCTTAAACACTAACACACCCTTACACTAACACTACACCCAACTTAAAAACCATGGCACCTATTAACCCTCACCCTAACACTATTAAAACCCAACTTAAAACCCAACGGCAACCTAACCCTAACCCTAACACTGAACCCAAATTAAAACCCATTGGCAACCCAACCTTTAACCCTTTATTTTTGATAAAATAAAAGCCAGAGCAGTTATCGCCATATAGCAAAGGTTGAATCAACACAAAGTGGAGTGAATCCAGGACAAGGTTTGTTCTGTTTTCAAGAGCCTCTTTAACCAGCCTCCTTGTGTAATGTGAACTCATATAAACATCTAGAGTATGCAATAATTTTTAAGTGAAAGAATCACAGCTGGTATACAGGTACTACTGTTTGGTCTGGAGGGTCATTATTCTTTGATTGCCCTCTTGAATATTACCATGATTGTGCAAGATTACGTAACTCCCCGCAGACCTCCCTTATAAAATTACCTTCCTTCTTCCGGTGTTAGACTACTTATCCTCATGCAAACTGTAGACCAGACAGAGGAGTTCCCCAAAAATAAATCTATTAAAATTTCTTTTCCCTTTTGACAACTAAAATGATACAATTGAATAAATACATCTATAATTGTGTAAAGAAGAAAAATAGCATTGAAGTAATTTCCTTTGATTCCAAGAACTAGATATTTCCTAGAATTATAAAAATCAAATATATAAGACATGTAAATAGAATATGACTTGAAAAAGAATATGATTTCAAAAGGAATTTTAGGTGGGTCACCAAATATCACTTGGCTATGAGGTAACAAATGTAACGCTTCATTTGTAATGTATGATACAAAGGCCTAAAATAAACTTTGATCTTACTAGGTAAAAATCAAATATATATATATATATATAAAAGATATATTCCCAGTACCAAGTGAATAGAATACATGTACATGTATGACTTGCAAATGCGATATTGTTTTCCATGCTTGGGGAAAAGGAGTACAGGAGCTCAAATCGTATTTCCAGAATCTGAAATGTTCCGTGAATAATATACCGTGAGAGAGATAAATCAAGGCTGAAAATTTAAACCAATGCAACATCCAATAATTACATTTTCAACAATAATTACATTTACAGCGCTCTGCAAGTCGGATAACTCACGCGTCAAAGAATTACACACGTGAATGCGTATATTCGCATATCTGTATGTGTTATATTGATCAGTAAATACATAATGTATTTTGTATTGAATAAGTCAAGCCCCTTCTGCATGGAAAAACAATCAAATAACTACTTGACTTGGGTGTGGATAAGAATTTAGAGCCAATTATGTTGAAAGATAAACATAGAAATGCAAACTAAAATCTCAGTTATGAGAACTTAAATGTAACTTGTCAATTTTCAGAGTGTCTTGTTATTATATTTGTCTTAATTAAACTTCAATAACACAGAACATCAAAAGGAGTCCATTTATTCTGGAAAATGCAAATAATCATTATGTGAAATAGATTCTTTGTTTTGAATTACTACTGAAAAAAATATTTAATTAACCAACACATTTGTGAAAATGGACATCAGGAACTATTTTACTCATACTTCTATATCTATTTTGGTAGCCCAATCTTTGTTCCCCTCCCCCCCCCCCCCCTCCAAGTCAAGTACAAATTCTTCATCAGATCCAAGTAATGTATCTAAAACAGCAACAAATAATTGAAATATAATTACCATAGTATCTTATCTTGGATTGAAAAGATTAAAATTGTAAAATAGCTAATAATAATTACTATTTTTGGGGGACTAAACTAATAGATATTTATTCTGGACATGCTCGTAATACCATGATATATATTTATTCTGGACTTGCTTGTTATGGTTGTTCTAAACCACGATATATGATATTTATTCTGGACTTGCTTGTAATGGTCACTCTAACCACGATATATGATATTAATTCTGGACTTGCTTGAAATTGTCACTCTAACCACGATATATGATATTTATTCTGGACTTGCTTGTAATGGTCACTCTAACCACGATATATGATATTTATTCTGGACTTGCTTGTAATGGTCACTCTAACCACGATATATGATATTCATTTTGGACTTGCTTGTAATGGTCACTCTAAACCACGATATATATTCATTTTGGACTAGCTTGTAATGGTCACTCTAAACCACAGTATATGATATTCATTTTGGACTTGCTTGTAATGGTCATTCTAAACCACGATATATGATATTTATTCTGGACTTGCTTGTAATGGTCATTCTAAACCAGGATATATGATATTTATTCTTGACTTGCTCGTAATGGTCACTCTAAACCATGATATATGATATTCATTTTGGACTTGCTCGTAATGGTCACTCTAAACCATGATATATGATATTCATTTCGGACTTGCTTGTAATGGTCACTCTAAACCACGATATATGATATTTATTCTGGACTAGCTTGTAATGGTCACTCTAAACCACAGTATATGATATTCATTTTGGACTTGCTTGTAATGGTCATTCTAAACCACGATATATGATATTTATTCTGGACTTGCTTGTAATGGTCATTCTAAACCAGGATATATGATATTTATTCTTGACTTGCTCGTAATGGTCACTCTAAACCATGATATATAATATTCATTTTTGACTTGCTTGTAATGGTCACTCTAAACCACAGTATGTGATATTCATTCTGGACTTGGTTGTAATGGTCACTCTAAACCATGATATATGATATTCATTTTGGACTTGCTTGTAATGGTCACTCTAAACCACGATATATGGTATCCATTTTGGACTTACTTGTAATGGTCACTCTAAACCATGATATATGATATTCATAAAGGACTTGCTTTTAATGGTCACTCTAAACCATTATATATGATATTCATAAAGGACTTGCTTTTAATTGTCACTCTAAACCATGATATATGATATTCATAAAGGACTTGCTTGTAATGGTCACTCTAACCACGATAAATGGTATTTATTCTGGACTTGCTTGTAATACCATGATATATATTTATTCTGGACTTGCTTGTAATCGTCACTCTAACCATGATATATGATATTTATTCTGGACTTGTTTGTAATGGTCACTCTAAACCATGACAGTTTCCAACCCTAACACAACATATCATCTTCCAAGATCTAGAAGGGTATTAACTCTATGTAAAAGTAAAATGAGTTAATGCCCTTCTGGCTCTCGACAGAGTATATATAGCCTTTGGCCATACACTGAAGCAAGGAATTAAAATGCATAGATTTATTCATAGCTGACCTAAACTTGTACTGTGGCCAATTTACACGTACGAAGCGTCACGATTCTGTAGCGATTACACAGCCAGCCAGATGTTGATTCTATTATCAGCTGCATATCATTTACGAAAGCTGATACTTTCGACCAAGGATGGGAACTGACTACTTCAGGAGAAAAATGCAAAAAAATATATTCTAGAGGGAATTTACATGTGTATTCTCAGAAGTTCATAGAATTGAAAACTAAATATGCCATTTTGCATTATGTTAATTTTGTTAAACCAGATAGATTACTTACAAATAGGATACTGATGGTACTTTATTTCATTTTTTCATACTAGGAATCTTAGTCGTTTTCTTCTATATATTCTCAGATGTCATTTTTGGATTTACTTGTGTCATGCCAATATAGATATGCTAAAATAACAATTAGACACCGCCAGGTCTTTCTTTATTGTGTCTTTTTCAAATATATTTCCATACCATCAAAGTAAAAATCTAAATGAAAAAGTTTCAGTTGCTTTTTGGGATCTAAAAAAAATGAAATTTATTAATTTGTAAATGTATTAAAGGCAGAATAATGGTAGCTGTTTTCAATATGCTCAACTACTTAGATAATTATTATCTTGAAATATTAATCCTTGCAAAAGCTTCATGTATATTTTCAAAAATACTCTAGCATTTCTTATTCAAATAGAGCAACTGCACAGCCACATTTCCAAATAACTTTCAGCTTATATTCAACCAATATATCCTAATTCTTGTTCCTTTATGCTTTCACCCCCCCCCCCCCCCCTCTCTCTCTCTCTCTCTCTCTCTCTCTCTCTCTCTCTCTATCTTGCTCTCTGTCTCTATCTCCTATTTCCTTCCCTCCCATCTATGTAACTATGTTTATCTCAACTCTTCTCCCTTCTCTCTCTCTCTCTCTCTCTTTCTCTCTATTCCTATCTCTGTCCCTGTCGGTATGTCTCTCTCTCTCTCTCTCTCTCCCACAAGCCGTACTTCAGAGTAAGTTTTGCATGGTTACTTCTGTTTCCTATGATTAGTAGTACAAGGGCACTTAATAATCAAATATTGAGCAGACAAATGTACTTTCGAGTTATTAGGGAAATTGCATCAATTTTACATCACAAAGGTCAAATCCAATTGAACTAGATCCACCAAAAAGAAGTCTATAAACCAACATCTGATTTATCTCTAAAAAGCTAAAGACAAAAATTGTATGACTGACTCACTGGCTGACTGAAAATAAGGATGAGTGATATATGCACTGAAGAAGTGATTTCCGGATGAATGATTGAGAAATTACATAAAATTATACAAAATATGAAGAAAGGACAATTTATTGGAAAAAATCTAAGCAGAGAATACAGGATTAATTTCAGCTCTCAAAAGAAAATCAATGGAGTGACTTTGATATACTGTATGTACATAAATTATAGTGGAACTTAATCACTGATGTACAGTTACAACAAGATTATTTATACCGTTATCAAGCTTTGTAATTCTTTAAGTATGTGAAGAATTGATTTGTCCCGATTTATGCTTCTTGAGAATATGACATATTAAAGTTTAAATCTAAAAGTATTTAACAAAGGCCCTATTTCAACCAGTCTATCTTTCATTCTTGAGTTATCGAAAAACACCCCAGAAAATGAATTTACAAGGAGTATGAATAATTTAGTGGTTAACTTTATCTTTTAAATTTAGGTTTATCATGAGGGCAATATTTAATGGTTGAATAAAGAACAAAAAAACCAGACAGAAAGAGTTTTAAATGGATTCAAATATTAAAAGACAAAGCACTTATCAATATCACTAATCACAAATTAATTAACTATCGGATGTCAAAGTGTATGACGTCAGTTAACCTATTGATTTCTTCCATTCGCATAGGCTTAATACAGGAATCGCCTTGTACTCTTAGTCAATGGGTTAAAGAATTACTAGGTAAACATCTCACCACAGCGACTGTTCCTGGAGTTTTTATATGCGTTCCGGAATGCATTCTGGGTAGAATGATGCAATCCCTCAGAAATCCAAATAGAATCCTCATACAAAATTCACAGGTGTTGACAGTTATATCGCATGTAATAGATCCGCTAGCATTTCATACCCCTTTCTCTGTCTGTTTACCCTTGCAAACGTACAGGGTAGCGGGAGCCTGTAGATGGCCAGTGTGTTTAGGGGATGTTTGTTTTAAGAAGCGATTATGACAAATCCAGTCTGACAATGTCTCAGGGTCGTGTTTAGGATGGTGTCACGCACTTGCAGGCTAATGTAGCTGGTTGACAGTCGCTGATGTTCAAGTTCCGAAGTCTGAAGTTACGTCAAATTGATATCAAATAGTTGTTATTGTGAGTTATAGCCATCAGAGGCCCTGATCGAAAACCAAGCTCCAGAGTCATGCAGAGTTAGAAATGTTATGGGCGGCACTTTCCACAGTAGGTGAATGATGGAATGTATCACAAGCAAGAAATGTCTGAAAATAAGCAGTGCTTTTCAAAATGAATTCAATATAAACCCAGTCCTTTGCTTTGTTTAAGCCATATGAAAGTAGCACAAGTCCACAGAGTTCACACAGATATAAATTATGAAGAAACCAATGAATTCAAACCAATATTTAAGAAAACTTGTATCACAATCATTGTTAAAGGGTGTAAAGAATGAGAAAATCACTTAAAGGTATAATTCACTCCATCCCGAGTAGGATCACATTGGAGAGGCCCGAGCGAAGATGACTACAGCGCCTCCCTTTTATTTACAAACTGGTGATTTCCCCCTCCTTCAAAAGGTGGTATAAACAAATGTGATGAGGTCTGAACTCAGACATTAATCCATCCTCCAAACATCCAACAATGATGGGAGAGCAAAACAAACTGACAGGAATTTACATGAGACTTGATTTCCCTTTCACTTTAAGCAAAGAAGGGATGGAGACCGAGATGAAAAATACACCCACTTTCAGCTGCTGTGACAATCCAAAATTGATTCCACAAACGTTGCCAATCATCGATCGACTGAAACTCCACAAGTTAGGTAAATCACGACTCAATAAGCCACCGACACACGGGGAAGGGTGATTTCTGGCGTAAAATTGGATTGGCAAATAGATGCAGTTTTCATCCGGCCGGCAGGGGGGAGGGAGGATGTACGCAGTTACGATCATAAACACCTCTTGCCGAGACGAGACAACGCGCACGCATTCCCAAAGGGCAGTGCATGTCAGAGTCATGCAGCGATCTTCATCAGTGGCGTCTAATGCATGGGAAGGACGTCAACGTTCCAAGAGAGAGGGAGAAAGAGACGTACCAGGGATGAGGAGAGAGAGTCGCTAGCAGACGACTTGAGCTGGCTACGAATGCAACTGGTCGGTGGTTGATAGAAGCATGGGCAAAACAAGCCTCTCTCAAGTGCCTACTTTCCACCAGTCGACCACTCTGTGTGTCAAGAGATTTTGATTAGCTTCAATTCCTTGTGCATACACGCACACATGCACATGTTAACAGCCCCAATCACAGGAATCAAGTGATCAAGCGTATGCTGTTATCTAGGTTAAGGCCTTTGATAGTCATTTTTTGTCCCAATGCATATAAATGTACCTGCAAATATTTACAAATGTATCAACTATCCTTTTACTGACATAGTTCTATGCTTGGCATGTTTAATTCTGATGAATTCATACATCATGTACATTAATAAAATATCAATGCATGCCAGGTACCTGTAAAATGTACAATTACAAATGTTTAGCTATCCTTTTTTCTAATAGACATGTATCTCTGTGTTTTATGAATTAACTCTTTATTATCACTATTCAAATCAATACATTCAGATATGACTATGCCTACAATAACTTCTGCTAATCAGTGAAATTGAGAAATCATTTTTATATTACCAAAATTGATATTTGATCATTCTGTTTGCAATACCCTCTCATATTGATGTTAACAATAATACTTTAAAACAAAATGATATACCACTTATTGTATGCTCTACATCTCCAAGTGCTTTGCAAATAAGTTTCACAGCAGCCATCTGATCAAGACTTGCCTACACACAATGTGTGCACATTCTCCACTCCCTAGGGATTGGACTGGATTGGATTGGATAATATTAATTTATTTTATGATCAATTTTCTTCTCAGCCAAGTCCAAAGAGAAAGAACGTATTTTGTAATGACTTCTCACCTTGGTTGTATAGCAGAGACCCTGGATCTGCCAGCAGGTCCTGTACCAGGCCTTGGTCCTATCCACTCCAGCAAAGCATAGAGAGTCAATGCTAATGCGTATTGACCTCTAGCACTGCATACATGCTGTGAGGCAGGGACCTAGAAGTCTATACACAAATATACACACCACACAATATCGCATAGACTGTACACAATCATGTCGATGCAGCTGTAAGCAAAGTTTGACACTAGACTTACAATTTGAATTTTTAAATTATTCTTTTTAACATCAGTAAGTTGAAAAAAATGTATTTTACTGCTATTTAGGTGTCATCAATTGTCACACAAGTAGCGATTTTGAGTGAAATCAGTTGAGTTTTGTACAGTGGTGTTTGAAATGTTGAGAATCAAAAGCACAGCTTTTACTACACAGCCAGGATAGTGATGCTCCTATGTGTGGTCCTATCCATCAAATCTTTCTCCTCCTCCTCAAAAATCATCATTTATCACACGTATGTGCAAACAAAGGTAGAAATGGGCTCCTTACCAGGCTAAATTATTTTTAGATTTTAGCCCACTTGGATCTGACTGACATTCTGACAAGTGACAACACACATTAACTTGACTTGCAAAGTGGATTTCTAAGGTAGAGAATCGAGGTCCATGTATACACATACATGTACATGTATGCTTGTTTGAATCTGGTATGCAGGAATTTGAGTTATGCAAAGTTGAATAGTCAATATCTTGTACTTCTACATAAATTTACATAAACATATATAAACATTAAATAAACACCTGCACCAGACAATGCATTGTTATGTTATTTACTTTCAAAGAATTTCTGTCTTTAGTTGTCTTGCTGCTTTATTTTGCCTATTATTTCAATTGTTCAATTTCTCTACTGTTGCATATAATAGCTGGCTTTTGAGTTAATTAATGCCATTTTTGGCTTGCAGGGAACACCGCTCTCATAAGTTTAATCTTTGTTATGTTAAGGCTTGATTATAACCTCAACTTAATTTTATCATCCATTTTCACTTCTCTTTGTCTCTATATTTGCTTTTTATCTAAACAAACAAAATAATATTTGTAAAGCTTTTCTTTGTTACCTCAAACAAAGCCAAACATAACAACTACAACATATAAATGCAATAAGATGAATATTATATAAAGAGCATTAGAAAAAGAAAAAGAAAACACTTAAAAGTGTTTTTCATTTGAAACTAACAAACTGCAAATAATGAACTACTCTAATTGTAAGTTCTTTGGTCTCTGAGTAAACTATATAAATTTCCTGAAAGGGACGTACATCATATATTCTGCAAACTGCATTATAGCCTTTTTATAGGTGTCAATAACTTGTTAAATTGCACCATTAGCTCCTTTGATGACATTAATTTATTTGTTTAGTTCATTTTTGCTTTGATACTTGTGGGTGATGCCTCGAGCAAAGTCCATGTACTCGTAATTGAAATTCAAATCAAATCCTGATGGGGTCTTCAATTAGCATTTGTGACCCGGCACCACAAAACCAACAAAAAGTCGCAACCAGCGATTCTCCGTAATCAGCTAAAATGTCAATTTAGGTGAAAAAAATAGATTTTTGTTTTTTTGCATTTTCTGAAAGAGTGGTCTTTTCTGTACCTAGTATCAAAATTTGGAAGTCTAAAACATAGTAGAAGATGTGTTTTAAACGGTTTTTCTAGACCAGTTTTTTTCGCACAGCCTTCGGTCTCTTCCAAAATTTGATCACTTTTCCCGAGCGAAATTATCGTAGTCCGGAAATGGTCGGTCGTTGCTAACGGGTCGTGCTACGCGGGCTGTGATTGGTCCGTTATAGCAATCAGTGCGGCGCGCCATTTTGTTTGTATCCGCTTTCACATCCGAGTTCCAGATTTGCGTTCGTCTTATATTCTCCGTTAACGACTTCGACTAGCTTGATCGTACATCACATATCCAGAATTTGTTGATCAAGAGTAGACCTAAGAACATTATTATATTTTATACATTTGAGAGTGACAAGTTGCGAAAAAGTCTACAACGTCGTTACAATGCCAGGTTTTGTACGTGAGCAGAGCCGTGGGATGGTACCGGGGTGCACCAACGCAGATGCCCGGGTAGGTCGGGCGGTCAACGAAGCGATGATGCGGGGGCTAGCTGCGGGGGATCAGGCCAACCTTACAGCTTTGCTTACTGAACACTTCGGGCAAGACAGCGACGAGAGAATTCCTGATAATGTGGTTACAAATAATTCCCCAGATGTATACAAAACAAGATAGGTGACAAGCAGTGTTAAAGGGGGAACAAAAAGACTCCGGGTCCACCATGAATAGGCATTGTCTAGTGCAGGTGTCTCGGCACTATGTTGCAGTTCACTTAATCTGTCCAATTACAACTCTATACATTTACAACATAATAACTTTTGAAAGACTTAAGTCCACACATTGAAACCTCAGAAACATAATGAACAGACTATGTTTGACCATCAGGCCAAATTTCAGCCTAATCTGAAAATCTCTTCATAGTGGTTGCTATGGCCTTTTGATTCACCCTTCTATTGATTTCCCTGTGGTTTGCTTGCTCCGCATGCTTGAATAGCCCCAAACTTTAAAGCTCTCTTTCTCACAATTTAATACCAGTAACCTCCCTCACCAGCTCTTTTCATTCACTAAATTGAAAGGGTTAGGAAGCTTCAATTTGGACAAGTAATATACCATTTTAATGAGGAGAACTTCTTCTTTCATAATCAGATGAAATCAGGAAAATAATTTTTTGCGACTTTTTGGTGGTTTTGTGGTGCCGGGTCACATTTAGAGGATAAAATAAGCACTTCAGGAAGCGCAAATTCATCATTATCACATCTTTATCCCTTGTGTTTCTTTGTCGGGGGATAACCCCTTACCTGTCCCCTTACGATAGATGGAATTGTCATGGTAACTCATGCAGTTACCATGGCGATGAGAACGCAATCAGACTAAAAGCCAGGCAGGTGAATGCAAAAATGCGGACTGAATTGCCGGTGGGAGAAATAAAGCATGTGAGTGGATGCCCCCCTCTCTCTCTTCTACATACACACACACACGCACACACAAACACAAAAACACAAAAACACAATCTACCTCTCTCTCTCTCTCTCTCTCTCCCTCTCTCTTTCTCTCCCTCTCCCATCCCTCTTGCTCTTGACCCACGTATTAGAAGTAAAACGACTGAATGATCATTTCTTATCTCTGGCATATGTGTTCAAAGTTCTAAAGCAAAAGTACAAAATTAATATTATGTCTATCAAAATAGACTCTCTGATATAATAGGTGAAAAATACAGGTAATTATTGATTCCACCCCCACCTCTCTCTCTCTCTCTCTCTCTCTCTCTCTCTCTGAAACTCTCTCTCTGAAACTTTCTCTCTAAAACTCTGCATAAAGTAAAATCAAAAAACTTTTTTTTTAAATCAATCTCAATTCAATTTCCGCTTATATACTCATGAACACATATATTACATGTATCTTATCAAGTATACAAAGCAAGTAGGAAATCTCACAAAGTTTTTTTCACCTCTACCTGAACTCAACCTCAAGATGAATACAACTAAACAATACAAGTTAAAATAGATAAAATAAACATCTTGAAATGGTGCTTAAAAAGTGATTGATAGTAGTAATATTAAAAGTTCCCTTGCTTGATGATGGGAGTAAATTGCAGATGACTCATTTAGCCTGCAGATGACTCATTTACCCTGCAGTTCACATGGATGAGTGCAATGTTTCTTAGCTTCCTGTTAATCATTCATGGTCAGAGCGTATCCGAGCATGAACTCCTACCCCTTGCAAAGAAAATGCTTTGTTTCCATAGAAACCAGGAAAAGGACCTGCTTCTTTTTTGCAGCAATGCCATTAGTTTGAAGTGCACCCGGAAGGCAAATAAGCACCTGGGAAATGGATGGAAGAGATTGTGATGCATGCATGTGCTCTTTACATACATGTACAGGTACATGGTAGAAATGCTCCCCAGTGGAGTGGAGATGGTGCACATAGTGCATGCAGGTTTGAAATCATGTTTAAGGCATGCATGGGACTTGAAGGCTTACATTTATGGTAGAAAAGTCTCCAAATAGTGGTGGTGGTGCACATAGTGTGTGCATGCATGTTAAATCAAGTGTGACGCATGCATACATGGGAAGAGAGTTGAGATGATGCACACAATGTGTACATGTTCTAAATCCATTGTGATGCATGCATGTGAGAGTAGATTTATAAAATTCATAAATGCTCCCCAAGGAGTGGATAGGGTGCACACAGTGTTTGCAGGTTTTAAATGTTTAGAAGCACAAGTTATATTGTCAAATGTAATCATTTGACAATATAACTTGTTATAAACTCAAATTTGACAGCTGAATTGTTCTTTATCACATCCACTTTTGCACACAAGGGGCATAATAATTTTTTAAGTAGGACCGTTTTTATTCATACACCATGGTTGTTTATCCTTATCAACACAATGATGAAATAAAGCTTGATCTAATTACCTGCATGGTAGATTATTGTCAAATAAATAAAATAAAAAAGGGGAGTACTATCAGGGTTTACCACAATCTATGAAGTCAAATGAAATAATGCACATTTTAAATTAACTATATTATTTCACATTACATTGTATAATGTCTCTATTATTATATTCAAATATTAACAAGACCAAAACAGATCTCATTATCTAATGCCGTCATTAACCATGATTGTGTCTCCTCCCGTTATCACTTTTGGCACTATTGATCCAATCAATCACATATCAAACTCCTTGCTCTCTCAATAATTAGCACTATCTCTTTTTTTTTATCTTGGCAACTATATCTGTCTGGCTGGCTCAATGTATCTCTGTCTCTCTCTATTATCTTGTTGCCATTTTCTTTGCCTCTCTCAGCCTCTCTCAGCCTCTCTCAGCCCTCTCTCAGCCTTCTCTCATCTTGTGGTTACTCTGATATTTCATCTCTCTGTTTGTCTCCATCTATCCCTGTCTCCTATGATTACTATTTTCTTCATGGTTCCCTCTTCCGGTTCCTCTCGTTTCCAACACTCTGAACCCACTAGCGAGACAACTGAAAAGAGACACAGACTTTTGAGAGCCAGAAGGGCATTAACTGTACATTGTATGGTATCTATTAACACACTTCTTGCTCCGAGAAGACGACATGATAAGTTACAAACTGAAACCCAATAGTGAGATATCTTTTCACACAAGACATCTGTTGAGAGCGAGAAAGGCATTAACTGCATACACATTGAATGGTATGTGTTAACAGCCATCTGAATCTCAGAAGACGACATTATAAGTTACAAACTGAAACCAAATAGTGAGATGCATTTTACAAGAGACAACTGTACAGAGCCAGAAGGGCATTAACTGAATGTAAACAAGTTTAACTGCATGTAAACAAGTTTTATGGTATGTGTAACATCCTTGTGGCTCTCATAAGACAACATGATAAGTTACAAATTGAAACCCAATAGTCAGATGCATTTTACAAGAGACATCTGTTGATAGCAGTAACTGCATACACATGCATTGTATGGTATTCGTTAACAGCCTTCTGACTCCAAGAAGACGACATGATAAGTGACTTATATAAACTCACTAGTCACAAACCTTACAAATCAATACAAGAAACATTATAAGGGATTAGAGCCACAAGGGCATTACTGTACATGTCTGTGCTGAATTACAGGAGTAAATGCCCTACTGGCTCTCAAGTATGGACTTGTGGACAATATTTAAATTTTAATTCCAAAATTGTTTTTGTTTGCAAGCAATATTTTGTTTAATGTTTTCATTATACATGTATAATTCCTTTCATTTGCATTTATATTTATTTCTAGAATATTGTGTATGATTCTTTCTAATTTGTATGATGTTTGCAATGTTTCGAATTTTGTAAATTCATTTGTTATTTAGCCTTTGGCTACAATGAGTGAATAAAATACCTTGAATTGAATTGAATTGAATAAAAACAACAACATAATAATCTACTACCTAATTGATATAGTTACAAATGATACTGGTCTACCAGGAAACTGACTCATGCTATTGTTGTTGTAGCCACCGACTCGTCTAATTAATTAGAAAGTGTGAGGGAAAGGTGAAAAGAATAGGATCTGCTCTTTCAGTACCGTAGTCTGATTAAAGTTTCATGTATGAAGGACGATTCACTTGCACATTCATTGGGTGTAGAGTCTGAACTGAATTTTAAAGGTTCTGATGATCTATTATTAAAAAGTAGATCTTTATGTCAAGGAAGAATAGCCTGAAACATATCTTGGCATTCACAAGTATAGACTTGTGAAATTATCAACATGGTATATTTCATTGCATATTCTCAGTTCTTAGAACTATCAAGTGCAAAAAAAAAAGGAAGATTTTTTTTTACTAAAAATGCAGATACCTGGATGATGGGAGCAAATAAATATAATGTGTAATATCAAGGTAGCTTTTACAAAATGAAAGAAAGTTAAAAGAAAGAAATCATTATTCCAAAAAAAAGAAAGCTTTTACAAAATTATAGTTCTGAGACTAGGAAATACCCTGTTTTACAACAAAAAAAATTATTATGAAAGCATTGATGCCTGGATAAAGACCCTAGAAAAACAAAGTCATCCGTATTCTCAGAAGAGCTTTCACAAAATGTCAGGTCTGAGAACTACATGTACATGTACATGTATCATGTATTAAACTACAAACAAAAAACAAGATTTCTTACTAGAACACTGATGCCTGGATAAGGAACAAAACAGTAATCTTTACCCTCCATAGAGATTTCATACAATATTTAAATATTAGTGAGAAATATCATGTTTTGCATTGTAACAAATAAGGTCTATTACGAAAACACTGATACCTGAAAAGGAAAATTTTGTAAAGAAGAAAAGTTGAAGAAGAAAAAGTTAAAAGAAGTAGTCACTAATACCAATATTCAGGCTTTCACATTAATACAACTCTGAGACCAAGAAATGCCCTGTCTCATTACTAAGTAAAATATTTAATAGAACACAGATGCCTGGATGAAAACTTGAGTAAAGAAAGTCATCGTTTTTACCAAGAAGGCTCCCACACTGAACCTGGCACTGAACATGGATCAACGGGGAGTCAATGATCTCTCCTGAATATCGAGGCCATCATATTGATGATTGATTCTGAGTCTCTCCCGCCCACCGTCGCCCCTCCATCTTCATCAGTTGTTCTCTTAAAACATTCATGAGTCGGGAAAAGCAAAGACCTCATAGTTGTCACCTCTCGTGCAATTCATCCATCCATCTCCTCCCAACATCCAATGTTTTACTTGGAGGAGGGATCGGATGAGAGGCAGATGATGAGAGATGAGATGATGAGAACAAAGATGGATCGATAATGGGAAGATTTTCATTATCAAGGAAACAGTTTCCCGAAATGCTTAGAATTATTAAAATCTCTCAACACTGATGCTGCTAACAGTCAAATATTAAGATACAAAATCACCTACAACTACTTCTTTTCACTTTTTCTCAATTCTATTGCAATACTATATGAATAAAGTTCTATAATACTTGGCTAGCATTCAATATTTTGTTGTATCCATTAAACTATTTCAGTACAATCTCTCTTCTTTTCTCCTTATTTCTCGCTTTCTTTCTCCTCTTTTCTACATCAACATATAAGGTTTCAATGTAGTTTATGTCAGACATAGTCCCCCAAAAAGTATGTATGATGAATGTTGACATCCAGTAATTTCAGAATAGTTAACATTTCCTCTGCCTAATATCAAGCAAAATATTAACCCCCCCCCCCCCTCCCCCCAGTTTTCCCCCAACAAAATATTTTGACAACTAGACCACAAGACCACGAGACAGCTAGATCTATGTTGATGTGTTATTCTGTGTATTGCTGTCACATTACATACGCAATTCTAAAAATAAAGCACAGGTGCTTTTCCTTGGTATTAATCTTACATTATGCACACTTCCAATTGCAAAACCACTTGCTCAGGTATCTTATGTCGTCCAAGCAAGCACGACTCGACTTCACCAATCCCCTTCTTTATGATCTGCAGCTGATTCAAGTAACCCTGAGGCATGATAACAATAATCCACAGACGTTATGAAAGTCAACGACATCAGCTGTCCTCTCGATGGCCACAGGAGGCAGACCTGCCAACCTCTGTAGTTCAAAAACTGTATTCTTTAGTGTCAAAAAGTGTATTTTACTGACAAAAGTTGTATTCTTGAAAATAAACACGGATTGTTACGCGGATCAATGCCTCTTACAGTTTCTACCTACAGGAAGAATTTTTTTATTGATCATTGGTTGAATATGCATTATTTCGTCACGACTGGTGTGTTCGATGAACCAATAAACATCCCCAAATTGCCGATGTGAGATGCTTGTAGGATACTTTACAGGACAGAATGGACATTTTGCCATTGAAAATGGCGGGCGCACACACAGAATATTAATACAAAAAAACATTTAAAAAAATTATTATTACAAAAAAAAAAAAATTATTGAAAAAAAAATATATATAAAAAAAAAAAAAAAAAAAATCATAATTTTTTCGTTTTTTGTTGTTGAAAATCGTATTCTATTAAGGAAAATCGTACTATCGTATTTGCTTCTAAAAATCTTACTAAATACAACTAAATCGTACAGGTTGGCAGGTCTGAAGAGGGCAGTAAAACAAGTCAACCCTGGATGCCACATTAGGTAAGTCAATGCACTCAGCATCATGAACAGCTGGGACCCGTTTCACAAAGCCTTTTTTCAATGACAAATGACAAGAATCAGTGACAAATCTGCTGACAACCAATCAGAAGCAAGGATTTCACTAGCTTATAACAAAAACTGTCATTTGTCACTGATGACAAGTTTTGTGAAATGGGGCCCAGGTCTTTTACATGGACGTTGGTATTCAGTGTTGGTCTTAAGGTCTTGTGGGAAATGAGATCTGATGGAATTTCCAGGGCAACAGATGGCAGCAAACAACTTCAAATCAATCAACACATTGAAGGAGTGAGAGCTTACACAATATCACAGAATTAAAGAGTACTTTTTTTTATATCTACATGCTTCAACAAGGAAGTCTTTGTTTATTTTGACATAATAAATATTAATATAAAGAATAGGTACATATGCAAACCGATACTTACAAGCAGCATCTAGGTACATATGTATTATTAACAAAAGTCAAAATACAAATACATATATAATCATACCATAATATAGATCAATTAAACAATTACATCATTTAAAGAATATAACATACTTGATAAAACGTTTCAAAATTAAAAAAACTCAGGGGATCTCCATCTTTAACTAGAGCTTTAACATGATAGCAGCCTCATGTTGCTACTTATTTAAGGGCAACAATTATGATTATTCCCACTTAAAATCATTTTCAGAATACATTAGTTCTAAATTATCCAACATGCTTGGTTGAGTAACAAGATGACTAGCTACAGAGACATTAAACTTTATACAACGCCTACTAAGATTCTTGCAACCTCATTGGTCAATTCTTGATCACATGACATGCGCTAAAAGTACCATTGAACAGCATCATTCTCCAGCCGTGCAATTCCATTTGATCCTTTCGCACCATTGCACTCTGACGTCACTAACGATGTACAAAGTATATTGTGAGCTAAGTGACGTCAGAGTGCAATGGTGCGAAAGGATCAAACAAAATTGCACTCCGCGTCACATTAAACATAAAGGTTGGTACGCGCGGCCCATGATACGTGCATGGTTTGCTGCCTGCTTAATAGTGCGCGCTCACAATCGGCAATCTCATCAATGGAAAACAAACAAAAAATCACTGAGATTTAGGCCTAGGAAAACTGTTTTAAGCCTGTTAACGTCCGAGGTGTTGTATAAAACAAATAGTGAATGGTCTTTATTCGTGCAATGGAACAATATTTTGCATTCGGTGAAAGATGAGAAGTTCCATTTAACTCGGCTGCGCCTCATTGAATAAAGCGTCTCTTATCTTTCACCTCGTGCAAAATCATGTACCATTTCACGAATAAAGACCATTCACTATTTGTTTACTGGGTGATGAAGGACTATGAGTAGTTTCATATCTACTCTAGCTTGGTAAACATGATTGTGGAATACTGCCCTCTGTGATGCATATGAGTACAGTTCATGTATGAACAAGAATACACATGTGTGGAAGCTATGAGAAGCTATGAAAAGCAATCTGCAATATGAACCCCTTTGACTGCTGGATGTTATTATCCTAGGCTTAATCCATTGGCTAGGGTTCACGTAGCCAATGGTTTAAAGTAGTTATTCACTGATTTCTTTCATGTAATAAAAGTTGCTTTTACTGGCTAGACTTTGCAAGCAGTAATGTTAACATTTTGTTTACGTACAAGTATCAATATTTTATCAATTGATCCATGGTAACAAAATATTCTCATCACTTTATTCATGGAAAAAGACAACATTGATCTCTATAACTTTAAAAACTAAAAACATGTTATACAGTCCTTTCTCTGTGTACAAAAGTTAAATTGCTTTGAACTCCTCAACTGACTGAATGAAAGAATAAAAATGAACCATAAAATCAGTTTATGATGTTTTATCAGTAACTTACATTTACTAAAATTAATCTTCCTTTTTAATATATATAGATTTTTTAAAATTTCTAAACCAGGTAGCTTAGATATACTGAGCTAATCAATAAGAATTACACTATAGAATGCAGAAGAAAAAACTCTTTAAAATGCAATCATCGATAATGGAGCTGCAGAAAGCAGGCAATCGATCCACTCCAATAAATCTAATGGGCATAGGTTTGAATTATTTAGTGTAAATGTCTACCACCATGAGAGGAATTTCTCAGAAAAGGTCTTATGAATTTTTGATGAATTGAGAGACAAAGTGAAAGGGAATCATATTAAGTGAAACACAATCTCACTTACTACAAATTGTCACCAGTGATCCTGGTTTTTCAACGAATAGAGAGACAGTCTTGTGACTTCATTAACATAATGAATTTATCTCCAATTGGTTTTTAATACTTAATACTTAACAGTGAATATCTACTTTTCTTAATAGTGTTTATCTAATATATTGCCATTGTATAAATATTGTGCAATTCAGCCTCCAGGTTTGCAATGAAATAATTTCTGACCATTATAGCTATTTAGATGTGATGTGAATAAATGATAATTCTACATTGGAAAACGTTGGAGATCATGCCAATTTATCCATCTATTAAAGCATTACAAGATTTCCACATTAAGAATACTTAAACACTTTTTATATCATTTTGCATCCATTGTTATATATATAAATGCAATAATGTGCAACTACAAGTAGGTGTGAAAATGAATGTTAGGAAATCAATATTGTAGTTATCAGCAATTCCGTTCAGTCCTGAGCTCTCATTTCTTATTAAATGGCTCAATTCTTTTCAACTTGACTGATGTCACATTCCAACTATAAAGTCCAAATAAATATCTTGAGTTGAATCTAAAAAAATTATGATGCAATATCTTTCATCAGGTTTTCAAATGTAAATTTCTTGCCAATAGGGCACATTCAGCTTGAAACACTGATGCCTTTAAGCCCATGAAACAACGCATGACTGTACAAAGCCTATATCACAATGCTTGATCAAAACCCAAATCGACAGTCAGAAAGTGCAAACAATGCCGATCTCTCCATGTAAACTACATATTTACTCTATCAATAAAGCGGCCACTAGAACAGATGGGCAGAGAAATAGGGACGGACTTCATCACCATGGAAACAAAAACTCAAACACCGGGATGTAAACAGGGTATTGTATTGACTCAAATTTCCCCGCGAGAGCTGGAAAGGGTAAACATTGGGTCGGCCTGGAGAATGAAGAAATCTGACAGTTAATTTCTCACTCCAGTGGCCAGAACTTCCTGAGAATCTACACGATGCCCGCATTATTGAAATAATTGAGAACTGCTTAGCCGACGGCCGAGTCTTCCGTCATCCGTCGCCTCATTTTTTCCTCCTTCTATCGTTTCCCAGCCCCGTTCACATACGGTGCCATAAACCAACTCAAGAAAATGAAGAGGCAACGTGCTCCATTTTATCCCTACTTGTTAGGTTTTTTTTTTTACCTGACTGCTTTGATAGCATGTGCATGCTTGTACGTAAGCACCTAGGGGACTGGCAGCTTTAAGTCCTCTCCTAGGGACTTGGTAAAGAGGATCAATGCCTTACCAAAGGGCACTAGGGCATGATCTTGGTGTCAAACACAGGACCTCTCAGTTACTAGACCACTGCTTTATCACTGAGCTATCACGCTTCTCACATGAAGCGCGCCTAACCTTTCTTTATCTTACAATTCTAAACCAACTTACTACACCATAGGGACCCATGTTGCACAGAGATAATTTCTCATCACGACTTGCCGCTCATTTACAGATAAAATGGTGTTTATTTTGCTGTCTATGGCAGATTTTTGAAGTGGTAAATCATGCCATGTGTAAACAGGACTTGAGTCATAATATTTATCTTCTCCATGGAGCAAACACATTCATATTGTATGTGTTTTCAAGACCGTGAATGTATAGGATTGGAAAGGAGTCTCAATCCAATTAATGTAGATAATGAAATTCATAGCTCAAAAGAATCAAGCGCGAGTCAGTAAGCCTCATACCCAAACTGAAAAGAGCCATTTTACAAATACAACAGATAATTACATACATACATACATACTGACATTTCTATAGTGCCTTTACATAAACATGCTCAAAGCACTTTACATTAGTAAATAAAAAACAGAATAATTGATATTTAGATTTAAAAGTCTTGGCTAAATTCAGTGGAATAGCAAAGGGGAGAGGAGCATGTGCACCACATTAATTTGTACTGTCCCTCTTGCACCCTCACCAAAAAAAGGAAAAATTGAAAAACATATATATGATAATAATATGAGTTAAATTACATGACCTCTATAAAATCTTCTTTAAAATCTCATGCTTCAAAATTTTAATATGCTTTTTTTTTCTTCACTCAGATCAAAATGTTCCCTTACAAAATGAAATATACCCATGAAATTTAACATGCTTCATTAAACAAAATCCTTGGTAATAAACAAAATTTGATCACATTAATGAATCTTCAAGTATAATATCCTTGAAAAAAAAACATCATAATTAATCGTGTAATTCCTTTTCATGGCAACAAAATTGATCAATGACATCATACAAAAATCCCTAAGGATGCATACAGACTGCATGCATATCAATTTCTCCAATGTCTGATATCAACATTTACTTTTTATGTTAAAATCTTTACCTAGAAAAAAAATTGTTGGCAGCCCTTTGGGGATGATTTAAAGTAATAGCATGCAATCAAATAAGACAGAGCCCGCAGTAATATCTCTTCACGGTCAGTGCTATCGGCTCAATTTCCCTTGAGAGATTTTTGGAAACTATTAGGGTTACAATCAATTCATCTGATTTCGTACAGAAATGGCCCAGCTTGAATAACACAGGACTAGAGATGGATTATTATTTGGGCAAGCATGAATTAGGTCAGTGGCTTTCTCGCTCTACATCAATTTTCTCAAAAGGGAATTAATTTGGATCCATTTTATTATCTCCTCTCCGGCGGAGGTGTCATGGTATAGCAACTCTACTCTAGACTCTTGTTTCAAGGGTTGAGGGTTCAAATTCTAGCCAAGCACTAATCTTCTTCTTATGGTAAGATGTTAACCCACATTTACCACTCTCCAACTGGATGTAAATGGGTATTTAGCAATTGCTGGGATAAGAATTACTGGGCCCTCACAAAGAACAGCATTGATGCTGCTTTTATTAGCAAAGCACTTGTTTAGTAAATGATATTTTCCAAATGGCCAACTTTTTTATCAGTTACCAAAGAATGAGTTCATATCTTAGTTAGATTAAATGTGAATCTTTGACGACCATAGATTACTGCATAATGTATCTCTCTGTGTGTTCCCCCTCTCTTCTATCTCTCTCTCTCTTCCTCTTTCTCTCTCTCTCTCTTTCTCTCTTTATCTCTCTCTTATCTCTCTCTCTCTCTCTCTCTTTTGCCTCTCTTTCTCTATTTCGCTCTTTCTTTCTCTCTCTCTCTCTCTTTCTCCTTTTTTTTCTCTCTCCCTCTCTCTCTTTCTCTCTTTCTCTCTCTCTCCCTCTTTCTCTCTCTCTCCCTCTTTCATTTTCTCTCCTTCACATAATCACATCGATATCTTTCTCACTCCTTCAATCTCCATTACCCATATGTGCAAACATGAATGCATGCTGCTCAAATAATACGTGAGTCAAAGTAGGTCATGTCGTAATCAAACAGTGGACAGCTTTCTCAACACTCACAAATTCATATGCAAATACTAGAAGCAGGATATAATTACTGAAGAAAATAATGACCAAGATATATCTACAGCTGCCACATTAAACAATAGAAACATGCATACTTCACAAACAGTGTACCTTCACTTTGTAGAGAAGGGTGCATTCCATCAGATAACTGAAAAAGTGACACTTGTGCCATATACTTTCAGCATCTGTAATGTCCTTTTAGCCGTGAGGTGATGATTTTGTCATGTCTTTAACAATCACAAGTTATATGAGAATGAAATTCACATCTGTTCCAAAATTAAAAATCTAGGCTAGTGCAATATTTTTTACTCATCAAAAGGGCATTGAATGTTGTGTATAATTTAATAGTGATCCATCACTTATAAAAAGCATATTTTCACAATCACTATTCTATCGATATTATTTTAATGTTAATTTGATTTTAATACACAAAATTTGGAAGAAAAGATGCCAGCTGTCAGGCCTGGCCAACTACTGAAATTCAATGAACTGATCAAGTGTGTCAAAGTTAATGTAATTTTTTAAGAAATACCACTCACATTTTGGCTCTAAATCTCTTTCAACAGATAACAGCTTCAATTTCTGTTCTTAAAATTAGAGTGGTAAATGTAACTGCAAAGATGGTGTGTGGAACATTTTTAAAGGCCATCAAACTCATCGAAACCTCTTGAATAAGCTAAAAACAATGCAATAGCCCTAATTTGCTGGTGAAGTTGCAAAGATGGGTGGTGGGGGGGGGGGGGGTACCTTTTTTTTTGGGGGGGGGGTCCAAACTGGAAAGGGATGAATCAGAACCCTAAGCAACCACTAAGCTTTTGTGATCCAATTGTTTATGTCCTGGAGAGGGAGTTGCTGATTAAAGCTGAAATTGAGTTGGGGTGGATTTCTGATGGAAGTACTAGCTAGCTCAGAGAGAGGGAGAGAGAGAGGGGGGGGGGCAATGTGCCTCTGATTTGCCTTCTCTCAACATTACAAGTGATTTCATTTTGGAAAGAACTGTAACTCAATTTCAAAAATAGTACAGCTTGTTTTGGGTACTATAAACCAATTTTGTATGCATTCTTTGAATATTGTTAAGCAAGAAAACTTAAATCAAATTTGCCATGATATTGAGGCATAGCATTTCAAAATTTACCTTTTCTTTCTTTCTTTCTTTCTCGCTCTCTTTTATAAATTACATTCTATTTCAAGGATTACGTGGATTCTACAAACCCATTTGTTTGCTCGATAGGAAAGGAGAATATGTGGAGTCAGGAAAGAAAGCATTGTTACGTTCACTACAGTGTGTCCCGAAAAAAACTATACACTTTTGAAATGGCTGCCGAATAAAAAATATATGATTCTAGGGGGACAAGTTTTATATGTATGGAAAGCTCATAAACTCAACTTTCATATGACACCAAAAAGTTTGAAAATAATTCATGCTTGGGTGAGTACTGGTCACTTTTGTAAAGGGTATGGAAATTAGGTTGCGCAGGAATTAGCCTTCCAATTTGTGAGAGGTAAATCCTTTGGAGCTTACCGAATTGAGGGTGATATGATACATTCATGATTTGCTGAGTGAATTTCATGGTTTATTAAACCAAACTTTTAAGCACGGAACAGGAATTTATTTTTCTATTGTAGCATTGTAACTTTCCCTGGTAGACTCAGTGGTGTGTTCATGAGAGTCCGGATGGGGTGATGGTACATGTTGTAATTTCCATGTTACAAACTGTTATTTTTTACATTTGTGACTTTGAATAAAAACCTTCACCCCACATTTCAGTTACCATTTACCTGAAGAATAAGTAGCCGACATCTTGGACATTCCTTTTGTCAACAAACCGTATTTGAATATTCAATTTACATTATCCCTACCTGGGTATTGAGTAAATCAATGAGATGTTCAACTAATCTTACAATAATTGAAATGTGGGGTGAAGGTTTTTATTCAAAGTCACAGATGTAAGAGAATAACAGTTTGTAACATGGAAATTACAACATGTATCATCACCCCATCCTGACTCCCATGAACACACCACTGAGTCTACCAGGGAAGTTACAGTGCTACAATAAAAAATGCAATTCCTGTTAACTCATGCATAAAATGTTAATCCCATAAACCAAACATTTCACTCAGCAAACCCAAACTTATCACAATTGATCATAAATTGGTCATATCATCCTCAATTCGGTAAGCTCCAAAGGATTTACCTCTCACAAATTGGAAGGCTAATTCCTGCGCAACCACATTTTCATACCCTTTACAAAAGTGAGCAGTACTCACCCGAGCATGAATTATTTTCGCAACTTTTGGTGTCATATAAAAGTTGAGTATATGAGCTTTCCATACGTATATAACTTTTCCCCCTAGAATCATATATTTGTTATTTGGCAGCCATTTTAAAAGTGTATAGTTTTTTTCGGGACACACTGTATAGTGGAGGAACATTTCAAAGTTAAATTTTCCTTCTATTTTTTAAATGAAAAATTGCATTAGTGCCTGCTCAGTATTGATCCCGAAGTATGATCTAGGATTCTAGGTTCAAAATTAAGCTAAATTATTTATTTATAAAAAAAGAGAAGACACAAACAATTTTTTAGAGGGTCTCACATTTTGTAAGTGCCTTTAAAGTCAAAGCTTAAAAAGAGGGGGAGGGGGGGGCGATTTGGATCATATTTGTGTGTACTAAATGTATATGTATACCAATTGCCAACATGAAAACAACACAAGTGCTATTTGTCTTCCCACATTTTGTGTGAGTACTCAAAGTATGCCCCATATACCCCCTCCCCCCATCCACCAATGGTAACACTTTTTCAATTACAAGTCCATGTGCAATACTGTAATTGCATAATAGATTGGTAGTGGCAGCTTGTCCTATCCCATATTGACTCGATATCTCGATAAGGTGATGAAGTTGACAGGATAACAATTGCTAAGCATCCTTTGATGAAATCATTGATGGCATCGCAATGAACTTTGCTCCATTGCGGTTTTCCATCCGCGAGAAATCAAGGGGTTAGTGACACAGACGTAACTCCATTTTGGCCATTTTGAGGAAAAGTGGTTTATGTGTCACTGAGCACTTGGGCCTTAAGGAGTTAAGTCAATGTTTCACTAGCCATTGACTTCAATGTGGTGTTGGGTGGAGTTCAGTCTTTGTGTTTCCCGGAAAGCCCACATTTTTCTGAACATTTTGATATCAAATACTCATTTTGGCAAAATACAGAGTTACGTCTTTGTGTCGCTGAACCCTCAAAATGTTGTGTTGTGAATGTGGATATATGAAACACATTTCTAGATGATCTCGTGTTCAGCTACACTTTTCAAAATGATTCAGACCCTATCATGTATTTCTCCCTTTTATCAATTATATTTCCAGGTTGTGTCATCGATTTGAAAGATATTACAATCAGATTGAGACAAAGCACGTCTCAGTACATCAAAAATGTTATCAATCGTCTGGCATATACTTTCTAGTTTTGACTGTATGGCTTATCATTTGCTTGTAGCATTTGACAACTTGTCAGAGCAATAGCCAAGAGATATTAGAAATACAGGTCTCGGTGCATCAGCTTTTTTTATCAAACGTCTGGTATACATTATCAATTCATGAATGTATGGCTTATCACATGCTTGTAACATTTGACAACTTCCTTCAGTGCAATAGCCGAGAGAGATTAGAAATACAGGTCTCAGTGCATCAACCTTTTTTATCAAACGTCTGGTATACATTATCAATTCATGACTGTATGACTTATCACATGGTTATAACATTTGATAACTTTCTTCAGTGCAATAGCCGAGAGAGATTAGAAATACAGGTCTCAGTGCATCAACCTTTTTTTATCAAACGTCTGGTATACATTATCAATTCATGACTGTATGACTTATCACATGGTTATAACATTTGACAAATTCCATTAGTGCAATAGCTGAGATATTAGAAATACTTGTAGAAAGAACTTCCTCCAGAACCATAGCCGCATGCTCTGTCAAGCATATCCAAATCTAAGTTATTGGGCTTTGCCTTTTTGATGACTTTAATCAGTGTGATTATAAGAGGGCTTCTACCCAACCCCAGAGATCAGCAGTGCTAGTTCTTAGACATGCTCCAGAGACAATTGCTCAGAAGTCAATATGCTATGCTCACCAAGTTCTAAACTGCAACCCTGGATCAAATGCTACCCCTATTATACCATTTCCTCAATCCTAAACCTAAAACCAAAGTGAAACCCTAACCATAACCCAATACCTCTAATGAAATAAAGCCCACAGACATTGTAGCCAGAGGATTAGGCCTAAAAAAAAAGATGTTGTATATTGCCCTTTAGGTGGTAAATCATGGGTTGGTCAGTCAGAAATCTTTTTTTTTTAACTTTTTTTTTCTTTCTCTCTCTTTGGGCTGATATTTTTCGGTTTTGAATGCTTTAATACATATTTTTGTATTCATTAAACATTTTTTTCTCTAAAAGACGGTTAAAAAAATTAATAATTAAAAGCCGACCATAGATTTCTGGGTCGGTCACAAAGGGCAATTCAACATCTTATTTTAAAACGCATTATGTCAGAGCACTGTGATGCAATGAAATGCAATTCAAAGCTGACCGATGAAGTAACTTTTAAAGATGCAAGCTCAGAGACCGTAAACTTCAATCAATTCTATTATCACTCCGTCATCTGACATGTCATGAGCTTCTACGAACCCAATTTCTCAACGTGATTTCCCTCTGGTCGTTGGTGCTTCAGTGCTTGAGAATAGCCCAACCCATCACAGAGACTTAAATGAGAAATTCTTCGATCATTTTCAGGTGAGATGATTTCTGAATTAGATGGAGCTAAAATTGAACTCCGGACTTATTCCTTCCCACTCTATTTACCTCCTTCCTCACTGCTCATAAATTATGTAATAAGCAACCTTTTCAATTTTCAAGGTCTACATTTCATTCTCTCTCAATCTATCTAATCCACTATTAATATCTTCATTGCTAAATGAGGGCTCATATATATCACAGGCATCGGTGCATAAATGTCTTTCATTAAAACTTGACACACATTTCTCCGCATCTGACATTCTATTCTATATTCGCTCACTTTATTATTGTACCGTCACGCTTCGTGCTAAATTCAATATCATGGTGAAATATTTGTAACTAATACTAAATAGGCTTAATAGTGATCAGTTTCTTATCATTTTATTTCCCTAAAACTGTTCTCTTTCAATTTCCCTATCAAATGTGGTTATTCATCTCTTATTTTTACAGTGCACTAAATTCCTTTTTGTATACCTTTATACTCCTATTATGTCCTGCTTAGTTCAATTTTCAATCCAGAATGCATCATTTCTTTCTTTTTTAACACCACCGTTTTCCCCTGTACTTTCTAAACCATCCTCCGTTCTTTCAGATCAAACACAGAATGTCTATTAGTCAACTCCATGATCTCATGCTCTGCTCCACTGTACATAACTGTACAATGTTTGCTAACTAACTCTCCAACACTGGCATGCTTCAGTCACTGGGTATTAAAAAGTACACACCTGAAAAATCACATGTAACCCCCATTCGGACTAACTATGAACTATAGTATAGCTTTATGAAAACCATACAGTATACGATAAGTAAATACTTCTATAAGTTCTTTCTAGTCTGAATGTTATGCATGTATAAAGAACATCGTCCAATGAAAGGTTATATACTACAATGGATGTTTTAGGAGCATTGCTTCAAATGAAAACTTGATGATGAAGAATCAGGCTCCAATTCTAACTTTGAATGTGTACAAAAAAAGTGTACAAGTGGGCGGGGCTTATCATGAGTGTGCACTAATGATTGGTCGGCTGTCATCTAAGCTGACACTAAACATATATCAACTGACCTCTTTAAAACTAGTTCATTTCTTCAATGTTCCTTCACACAATGATGTTGTTCATGTGTATACACCTTTTGCTGTACAATGATTCTTTCTAACATATATCTTCAAGAGTTTCGTATAAGTTTCTTCTGGTCTGAACAGGGCTCTGGCTCTCCACACTGGCACGCTGGGAGCACAGGGAATTGAAGAGTACATACCCGGACACTCAGATCTAATTCATACGATTCACTTGATTGGTACCATATAGGATTAGAATGTGTTTGGCTTCTGCTGCGCTTGTTTGTTTGCATTGTGGCTAGTTAAAGGTACAATCAATCGTTTTCACTGATCATCATATTCTTGAACTTTCTGTAATATTATTTATCTCACTATTTGAAGAGAGTAGAAAATGAATGATAAAGTTTACCAAGGAAAAGAAGAAAGCACTTACACAACCACTGATCCTGCATGCTTTGTGCTTTATGTATAATGCACTATGGATTTATGGTAATTTAAAGGTAGGCAATCTACCTTAATGCTATGCCATCCCACCACCACCCTTACCACCACCACCCTTACCACCACCACCACAACCACCACCACCACAACCACCACCACCAAAACCACCACCTCCACCAGCACAACCACAGACACAGTGGCATCATATACACCACTATCACCACCAACAAAAACAATAAAGGTACAACCCTTTGCAATAGTGAATATTCAATTCTACCTCACAAATCCTACTGTGCCATCATCTTTACTTAAAATGATACAATTTTACTACTAAATTTCTTTCCTCCTAACTTTCATTCATAAAATTGGCACAGAATACCTTCCATGAGAACAAACCCCAAATTGCACAACATTGATATTTCAAGTGCATTAATGGCAATGAAAAAGTCACAAAGGCTACCGGCACCTTAACCCTCCCCCTCCCTATTATCCAACTACCACCATCAAAACCACATCTCTAATTCCACCCTCCCTCTCCCCACCAATGACCTTCTTTCCTATGCTATCACTCTCGAGATCACATCGACTCTGGTTTGGTATTATCTCGATGATAGATGTTCATGGGGGTGATGCAGCTGCTTGGTTTCAGAGCTAGCTACCAAGCGAGCGTGATTTTGCCCGCTAATACATGGAAAATCATTCCTCAGCTTCAATCACTCACTCTGTTTAGATAGTGGAATGCTATGCACTCTGCGGAATTAGGAGTGAGCCAGGTGTGTTCCCACATGGTCATGTTTTGCCTTAGGGTTTGGTCTAAAATCCACAAAATAAGCTTTGTGTCTTTGACTTTACATATCCTTTCACTTAATTTCCACTGCTTAAAGTTCACAAACAAAATATCATTATGATCTTTGGTAATATTATATTGAACACTATAAAATCTAGCAATATTCCTTATGTTTTTATTGAAAGCATTTAAATAATGATTGTCTTTAACTACTGCATATATATACTGGTATACATTATTTCACAACCTTCCATACAAGTAAATGGCTTTTGCAATAATGCACAAGTATAACTGATGATGGGCATGTTCTCACTGAGGCAAAGATTCGCTCAATAAGGCAAAGTTAGACAAATATGCTGGTAGTGGGAACATTTCCAGTGAGACATTTTTTTTAGAAGACATTGGTCATTCCTTGTGTTCAGACTGCACCAGTCCAAATCGCCCTAGAACATGGTTTATATCAAATTCATACATGTATAATGCAATCATCTGAAGCTTGAACCAATGAAGCTACTGGACCAAAAGTAGGTCTAAACATGATAAATAATTTGTCTAGTAAGAGCCAAAGGGCAATAGCTCATATTATTGAAGACAAAGTTAAAGCCCTTTTGACTCTCGGCTGAAAATTGTTCAAGTGAGAAACATGGGAAAGGAGGGTAGATCAAAAATAAATCAACAATTATACTCACGGTTGTCTCTTTGGGGGTAATCTTTCATTTCAATTTTGATTCATTACAATATGATTATGTTTCTGCAGCTTACAACTTGAACAATATTCACACAGGATACTTTTTAAGAAACTACATACTCCCACAGCTGCAGCTACTGACAAAAATTATATTTAAAAAGAAAAACAGCTTTTTGTTAAGATTCTTTAATCTCAGAGTGTAATTTGATGAGTTATTTGATGGGAAAATTAACTTTTTAATGAATTGTATATTAAAGGTTGTTTTTAATGTTTGTAATATCAGTTTATTTCAGCCTTATGGCTGCTATTTTTAATGTCTTTTTTATCAATGTCCCCAGAATACTTCAATTAATTGAATTCAGTTCAATATAAAAAAAACTGGAAATGAACAAATGTCCCCTTTTACACTATCAGTAGAAGTGGATAGTACATTATCTGAATTTTGAGAAGTTCACACAGATGTGGTACATCTTTACTGATTGCAGTTCACACATGGGGCATATCTCAAGAAAGTGGCTGCTATTTGAATGTCTCTTTTTATCAATGCCCCTAGAATACTCCAATTAATTAAATTCAGTTCAATATCGAAAAACAGGAAATCAAACAAATGTTCTCTTCTGCACTATCAGCTGAAGTGGATAGCAGATTATCTGAATTCTGAGAAGCTAGCACAGATGGGTACACCTTTACTGATTGCAGTTCACACATGGGGCATATCTCAAGCAAATGGCTGCTACTTTTAATTTCTTTTTTTATCAATGACCTTAGAATACTTCAATTAATTAAATTCAGTTCAATATTTTAAAAAAGGAATTAAACAAATGTCCCCTTTCATACTATCAGCTGACGTGGATAGCACACTGTCAAAATTCTGAGAAGCTAGCACAGATTTGGTACACCTTTACTGATTGCAGTTCACACATGGGGCATATCTCAAGAAGATGTAGACATGTTAAAGGCCCTCTTGCACTGTGGTATAGATGCATGTGAGGAGAAAGGAACTAGCTGAAGATGATTTCTGAATTGTTTATGATGCAGTTTAAAGTTGATTGATTTCATTACCAAAATGTAAACAAACATGGGAAAAATCTGCTAAAAAGCACATCTGCTGAAGAAAACCATCTTAAACCTGCACACATGGGACCGCAGGATTTTCTTGTGTTTTAAAAAAAATTATGAATATTTGCTAATATTTGCTCTGTTAATCTATTATAGATTATCCATCCTATCTATTTGACAGATCTCATCATTCATTTTAATTCTTCTGCGTTTATTTCATTCATCAAAATCAAAATAAAAATCCAGGGCTAGACAAAACCAGGAATTTAGCACTGCCTTTAACAAAAATCAGAAACGTTCTTAAAAGATGAAAGGTGATGAAAGTTCTGATTGCGATATAATTCACTTCTCTTTATGACTATCACCGTGTAACTGAATATTTCACACCTGTTGTTGATTATGCTAACACCATACAGATTGGGAGTGTATATAAGCATGCATGTTATGAAAGGAATGTGATTTGTACCCTGGCAAATGATTACATCTTCTGTTTGGAGCTAAGAGGGTGTTTTCTCATACATTTTAACATTGATTTGATGCCCCTATGACGCTGAACAGATGAAATACTGGTCCTCTTTTAAAGGAAACAGATATTGTCATTATTAGATCTGTGATTCATCGTAGCAATTTGTTTGTATAATATTATTTTATTTGCATGTTTACATACCTGTAATAAACCTTTTATCAAATTGAATTGAATTGAAATTTTTAAAAATCATTAAACAGATTATTGATATACAGTAGGTTTGCGGGTGCACCATGTGAGAGAGAGAGAGAGAGGGTTGAGGAGTCCTGAAAATGACTCTGACTCGGTAATCTTTCTTGGGGGTGTGGTTGTCCTGAAAAGGACTGTTTGTTATCTTTCTGACGACGGATAGTCAACCTGTTCGAAACGTTGACCCACTCATCCTCTCCAAGTGCTATAGTTCTCCTTAGAACTATATATGCTAAGAAAGATAACAAACAGTCCTTTTCAGGACTACCACACCCCCAAGAAAGATTACTGAGTCAGAGTCCTTTTCAGGACTCCACAACCCTTTCTCTCTCTCTCGCATGGTGCACCTGCAAACCTACTGTATATCTACATCACCATGCAAGCCGACACTTACAAGCAGATTATTGATGATTTAAAATTACCGGTGGTAAGTAATATCTCAGTTAATACCATCTGTTTTCATTCCCATTTTGCCTATGTCACTATTATAATTCACATAAATGCAACCCATGTAACTGAATCCACTATAGATATGAATGCATCTAAATTCCGTAACCACGTAAAATCGTTTACAATATGATTACAATATATCATATCATATCCTGCAAAAACATAATATGTATTTGTCTTGATGTAAAATGTACTGGTACTAACTGTAAATATCATATGACAGGCATCATTTTTTTATTTCATAAACAATCTGTAAATTACTGCAATAAATGTTTGATTGGCTATCTAGGTTTTGATAGATAAAATAACTGAAAAGCTGTTTAAAAATATTGAAAAATAGCTAACTTTTCTAGGAAAGTTCTCATTGTGGCAGTTTTAATTATACAGCATCCTCTACTTAGAGCTAGAATGGTGTTAACTCATCTTCTTTCATAAACTTTAACAAAGAGTTAACACCCTTCTGGCTCTCAACAGACAATCATTCAGATAAAAATGCCATGTACATGTAAGTCATACCTGATCATAATGAACTAAACTGCATATATCACAAGCATAACTTCTTCATGTGTACCTTTAATTTTGCCTTTTCTGGGTCACACAGACAGTGTCTTGCAACATTTCTCACCTGCGGTTATACCAGCTTCCCTGAAGAAAAGGGCGTGTTTCTTTTCACCCCTGTGTAAGCCCTCTGGGATGGACTTTAATCTATTTAATTGTGATACCACGAACTGTAGTGTGAAAAGAAAGCATGTGATCCTAATGCTTAGATATGTATATTGCAATCGCTGCTGGATGTACAATAAATCAATGCAATGTCAGATTCTGGATGACTGGGCTATCTGTTAAAGCCGTATTGAAAGATGATTACAAGTGATTGTTGAAATTCATGGTCGATTTAAGAGACCCAACACTGGGAAGTGACAACCATTACAAAAGATATGATCTAAAGGAACAAAAGAATAATCTACATGTACATGAATGATCCAAACAGGGAAGTATCAAGGAAATGAACGCAATATCATGCCCAAGTCAAATACAGAGGCTTGATTTAACATTAGCGTTCATTACATGTACATGTTCATCCCCAAAATTGATGTAGTCTTATTTATCAGTGCAGAAAGTCAGTTTGAACTTTTACTTATCACGTTAGACTGTATTGAATTTCAATAAGTTTTATGGTAACTTTGTTTTCTATTCATTTAGAAAATTAATATCGTGTCTGTTTGGAGCCAAAAGGGCATTAACTCGTACACTTTAACACAGATTTAACGCCCTTCCGGCTCTGCACAGCCATCCTATCCTAAACCAAGTGTAGTGACTTCCTCCTGGGCGATTACCCAACCCAGACAAATTTCATGTATCCCTGCTCTTCTTGATCATTAGAACATATTGGTAGTGGTGGATGGATTATAAAATGGAAGTAACGCTCTAGGGGTTCTAGCTGGGGTGCTCAAACATATTTTGCTAGGGCTGCATTTTTTGCTTGGGCTAACAAACTCAGACTTTTTTCTCATGAAACATTGATGGGTCAAATACCTCAAGTTCAAGTTTGTTCAAGCTACTGGAAAAGAACTTAGGTTTGCTCCAACTACTTCACAATGATTGTGGTATACAGAAATGTGTATACATGTATGTAGAGGTGTTGTGGTCTGGTGGATAAGTGTCCAGACTGTGAACCACAAGGTACAAGGTTCAAATCTCTGCCGCAGCACTAATATCCTTTGACAAGGCTTTAATCTACATTTGCCAGACTCGACTCAGGTGTAGTAGGTGGGTACCTGTTAAGAATATATTCCTTGAATGCACTGAACGCTGCCGTTGTCAAAGCTAAAGCCAGGGTACCATCTTAAAGGGATTGGGTAACTTTGTCTCAGATTCTTAAAAAAGAATCCTGGATTTAGCTCATGCTGCAATGATAATTTTAAACCTTTAGGTCAGTCAGGAACCCCATGACTTTTACAAGCCAATCGCCTGTCTGATTATCAAGATATTTATGATTGGAAATCGAATTCAAATTTTGCGTTTTACTAGCGATTTTCATAACACTAGAGTCTATTGGGGAAAATGGGTATGGTAGAACTGGTCACTCAAAGATTTTTACTTTTTTTGAGGCACTTCATGATCATTTTGAAGCACAATTTGTTTAGGGCTTCAATATTACACCACATCACAGATACTGATAGCACGTAGGGCCGTGCATGTCAGATTTAACATTGTTAAACAATGCCTTTAAGTCCTTTATAAGTGCACATAGAGGTACTTATAACATAATGCGATGTGCACTACACAAGAATGAAAATATCATTATTATATGTTTAAGGGTATTTTTATCTCTCTCGATCGTCTCCTCTCTTGCTCGATCTACCAGACATTCTTCACCACGATGGAGTCATTGCTCTACCTTGAACAATTTAGGCCTGTCTTCATCATCTCGAGATTGCCAAATAGCTTTCTGATTTGGGAAATAATCCCGAAGTAACAAATCGCGTCTTCACTATCTCGAGATTCGACCTCGTAACTTGAAACTTGACCTTGAGAAATTAGCTCGAGATATTTTGCTCAGCGTTACGCGTATTGCCAATCTTCGGTCTAGTGAAGACGCACGGGACAAATAGCTGGATATTTTGCCAAATAGTGGGATATTTCGCAAACTATATCCCAAGATATCTTGGGATGACAATCCTGACCAAATATCCTTCTAATTGCTACTTCGGTCTGATGAAGACGCAAATTAGCTGGATAGTTTGCGATCGGGATAGTTAAGACAGGCCTATATTTACTGACAAAAGTTTGTATCCGATGAGGCACGACGAGATGCACTAAATGACATTACAGGTGTCTTCCCCGTCACGCCACGCTTCAGCGAGCAAGAGAACCCACATGAAAGTTTTTCCACATTGAAAGCCACATGCAATAGGGATTCATGGACTGTCTATACAAGCTCAAGCATTCCAGAGAGGTGGGGTAGGTTATATGCTTTAGACTGAGGGAAGATATAGTGAAAGGGATTATAAATAAAAAATTGTAATCTGCTTATTTCCTCATCTTTATCCGATGAAGATGAAGATGAGTTACCGGAACAATTATTCTTTAAAGAACCTTGGTATTGAGATGGCCAGTTAGCATCATGGTTAAGTGGTTCATTCACTTGACTCTTAAACTGAGTGTGGTGTTAAAGAGAAGGTTGAGTTCTGGGAAGAGGTGAAAAATAATTTGTGAGTGTTATCATTGTATTATGCAACTGTGGAAGAACATCAGATAAAATATCTTCCCTGAGAAGCATGGCTCTTCAAATGCCCTAATATTCTAAATATGGCATGTAACATCATAAAAATCGGGACAGATTTTTTCGCCACGTGTTCGTTTAGTCCCATGTACATCTTTCTGTGTACAGTGCTTGTAACTTTACAAAGACTGGGCCAAATTTCTTAGCATTTTGATGATTCAAGAACCTTGCAATACACATAAATACGCTAGATGATCAATCTTTTCTGATCGATTCCACAACATTTCTTTCACAATACAATCGCTTGACCAGAACTCAACCTTCTCTTTAATGGCAACCTGGCATTTGCTGGGGTAATAATGATTGGAGGGAAGAGCAGTATTGATACTGATGTGGCTACCTAGAGTAAATAAGACCCAATTATTACGATAATTGTTATAGGCAATTTCAGTAGCTGTGTCCATCACAATTAGAAGTGTGCAAACATTATATTGACATATCACTCAACCTTAAGACAACAGGGTATTGAAATTTCCTTTATGTTAATTTTTTTAAATCTTTGCAACTTTCTGAATTCCAGGATCGCTGAAACCAATAGAGTGGCATAGATGATAGGTAAGAGATGAAAGGGCACCATCAGTATAGGGGGAGGGGGCATCATTCATACTTGGTGGATGAAATGCATCTTAACAGGACCACTGATTAGGGGAGGGGTGTGGGAGGTGGTCAAAGCATTGTTTTCTTTCCAAATGAGTGGGGGGAGGGGGGGGGGGGAGGTTGTGCATGTGCTCCAAGGCTGGATCAATTATGCATGTGTTGTTAATGAATGAGGAATTACATAGACTCAGATATGAATACTTACATGTATATGCTCAACATTGAGTCAAACATTATTGAGTTTAAAATCAAGAATAAGAAATAGAGTAATAATAATAATTTTGGTTACCCAATGATGCCTACAGCATCACTGCTGTTTTCCATGAGGGGTTTTATTATCCCGTCTATTGCTAGTTACACATTTACACCTGGTTGGATAATGGCAAATTTGGATCAATGTCCTCCAAAACGAAGTTAGTGCCTGGCTGGGATTTGAACCTCAAATCCTTTGACTGAGAGCCAAGTGCATGAACCACTACACCATGACGTTGGCTGGCCAACTCAATATTGAGGTTATTTATGAGTAAGTGTAACTCAACTTCACTGGGTGAAGGCAAGGAAATAGACAGATATAAAAGGGCACCCAAATCTTAGCCCAAGAAATAAGTCACAGAACAAAAAATGTTAATTTCTCCTTCTATTACTTAACACAGTACAAATTTTACATGTCAACTGAAATTTAGCACCTGTTACTGCACAATAACTGATCCATGTAAAAAATAATTCTGTGAAAAAATAAGAGAATGGTTCATGACCTCGGTATATATAGGTGCCTTCTTGGTTGAGTGGATATGAGTAGCTGCGCAGCAAAAGAGGTATTATATGAGAGAGAAAATCCAGCTTTTGGTAACAATGGTATTCTCTAAATTCCGTGCATGATTTGGTTTTAGAAGCTAAAATGTAAATAAAAGATTTAAGCACAAAAACAAGTGTAAAACTCACCAAACTTAAAATGAGACTCTTTGGTGAGACAAATTTGTTTTTTAATGTATAAATTTCTTTTCACACAAACACATACCAGTAGCTCTTTCCAACCGCAAAGAAAAATAGAATCATGTGAGCTGTGCATGTTAAGTATATCTTTCTTCCATAAGATATTGCACTTTTGTATCCTTGAATAAATTCTTATCATCAGTGGTAAAAGCAATATTTGTAGTGCAGTAGAAGTCAAAGGATACAGACGGTGTCACATATGCTTCTTATGGAGGCAGTATTCAGTTTAGTAGCATGAACAGTTATTCATATCCATGTTCAGCATTAAGAACATTCCTAGAGTGACAGCAGGAAAGATATATCAGAAAATGTAAAAGCAACAGTGTTTCAGCCTATAGTACTAGAATGTGTATTACCATTTACAAATTCCCTATCATTTCAGAAACAGAAATACTGTCAGTTGAGAACCAGGAGGGTATAGAGTACCGAAGCTGTGACGTCATAAAAATCAATTTTCAGAATTTCTCAATTTTTTCTTCATATTCCGAAAGAACATAAAAAATAATGTCCAATTGTCGAAAACCAATTGCATATGTTAAGTATTGGCTGAGATATGAACATCTGAATAAATATACTCCCCATAGGAACTCAGTGTTATATGCTCTGGCTCCTAATGGTTAGGAGCCAGAGCATATAACACTGAGTTCCCATAGGACATATATTCATTCAGATAGTCATATCTCAGCCAATACTTAACATATTCAACTGGTTTTCGGCATTTGGACATTATTTTTTATGTTCTTTCGGAATATGAAGAAAAAATTGAGAAATTCTAAAAATAGATTTTTGATGACGTCACACTTCACCACTCTATTGAGTCTATGGTAACAGATATGGGCTGGTGCCCTTCTGTCTCTAGTGCAAGTAGTTTTTCAGAGGAGCTATCTCATGCATACTGTACATTCATGCTGTGACTGAGAGAAAGTAATGTATCTGCTTATTTGTCAAGTGACTGGGAATTAGCATCATTACCTCTGTAGCCATTATTTAGATTTCTTAACTGGTATAAAATGGAGTGCTACATTTGTTTGCTGATCGATCAGCATTCAGGTTGAAAGGAACCTCTTTTTCAGAGCTATCTCTTGCATATGCATGCTGTGACTGAGAAAGAGTAATGTATCTGCTTACTTATTCTTTGTCAAGGGAGTTAGCATTATTAGTACCTCTGTGGCCATTATTCAGACTTCTTAACTGGTATAGAAAAGGAGTGCTACAATGTGTCTGTCGAAGCACTCAGGTTGAAAGAAACCTTTGAAATCTAACCGAAACATATCACAATGTTGAATGCCCCATGTTCACTTCCCTATGGGAGAACAGAAATCATTCTGTTTTCCCCCTTGAGTAGAGTTTGTAAATTTACACAATTCATGAGTCACACACAAAAAGTAAGATTTTATAACAATGTTCTGTATCATGTGTATAAACGTTTGTGCTTTTATTATGAAGGTCCAGGCCATCCTAATATAAGAGATTATAATCCTGATTATAATGTCAATAAAAATTGGCAAGTCTAAGGCGTTGGTCTTTTTGTGTCCCATACAATACCATGTTTTTATGAAATCCTAAACACATTTAGCAATGAAAGTACCATTTTTGTGGATATCTCATCTGGCCTTATATGTAAGCTACAGTAGGACTACCATATTTAATGTACATGTAATCATAATAACTAATATTTTTTTGTATGTAGTCTATAATGTGAGGGACACATAACCTGCCTTAGACTTGCCTTTAAAGCAACAAATTCGTAATTTCAACTGTTGTCAGGTTATAATATTTCATTGTAAATACTGTGAGATAAAGTGAGATTCCACTTAAATTACATCATCAATCACAAGTCCTTGCACAAATAAGTTATGATCTACATCTAAAAACACTTTCAGGCAATTGTATGTAGGCTTTGCATTAGGACAAACAAATAACATGATCCCGTTTTTCCACTTTACAATACAGCTAGTTAAACAAACCGCTAGATAAAGCACATTAAGGTCTACGAAATGATTTCAATGGGAGCAGGTGATAGCAATTAATAATTTACAATTTGCAAAAGTGAAATGGATCTCCTCCATCTCAGATATATAATACAATTTGAATTGTGATTGTAATTAATAATTTACCATTTGCAAAAATGAAATAGATGTTCTCTATTTCAGATATATAATATCATTTGAAATGTGATTGAAATTAATGATTTGCAATTTGCAAAAATGAAATAGATGTTCTCCATTTAAGATAATACAATTTAAAATGGTGATGTATTTGTTCTGTACTGTACCACTTCTGTTTGTTTTTCTCTCCTTTTCTCCTCTTCCCCTCTTCCCTTTGTTATCACATATATATTTACATTGTAATTTGTATTGTTAATGTACTTTGCTATTGATTATTACCTGCCGCCTAACCCACTGGGTTGACGGAACTGGTTTTTGTGCATGATCTCTAATAAAAACTTGATTTATCATCATTGCCTGATCATCCCCTCAAATCATTGCATCTGCTGGCATGAATGGGTTTCAATAATAAATACATGTATACTGAATCGCCTGTCATGTCAGCCCTTTAAATTTTGCATTGGACCATTCAGATTGTCAGCGATATACCTGAATATTTTAGGCTAAACAGGTGCTTTCTGGTAAGAACTCTCTATCCTGTGCATTCAGAGAGTATAATTTGGGTTTGCGTGTGGTGATTTCAAAATCAGAACAAATTCCACATTCTCATAGCCCCGGGTTATCACCAGTGTCTCCTACATTCTTAGCTCTTTAAACCCATTGCCTGTATAAATCATGAGGCTTCCATGCTAAGCCTATGGGAGGGACACATTTGCAGTGGTCGATGGGTTAAAAGATAGGCCTACCATGGAAAAAAGGCCTTTTCCATAAAGCAAAAAGACATCCATCTTTATTGGCAGAAAAATGTATTCACCTGCAAATTTTTCCTAAAGCAAGTACGTTACAACTTAAGTACACATTTCATGTCCTTACAAGCACATACAACATACAACTGTTCATGTACTGTCATTGATTGTACTTTGTAGATATGTTTTTAAGTTTTTAAATATTATTCAGTTAACTCCATACCTTGACTGGATGATGATGATATCATTATATGCTTTTTAATATTTCTTCAGGATCATACATTCTTGGAGGTGTATTGATAAATTGTTTCTTGGCACCGAGTCATTCATTTACAGGTATACATGCAAAACACTGAATTCTAATTTTACATGCATGTAATGGATGAGTTGAGCTGAGGTTGTTTTCTTATATTTCTTCAAGGTTGTACAAGGTGTATTGATAACTTTTTTCTTGGCTACCAGTCACTCATGGAAGATAGTGGCAGGCAACAATCTGCAGCCATTGCATTTGCGCAAGAAACCTAGAGCAATATACACGTATAGCAACACCGCCTGGATGCAATCAACAGTTGGTAGTCAATTAAATGCTTTGTGACATAGTAACAAGGGGGGATAATTAATTGACAAATTACCAATCATTGTTGAAAGGGGGAACATTATCTTCATGGCCATATTGATTTCTTAGACAATCAGCTGACTGATCATTATATGTCCTCCTCAATCTCCAATTTTGGCTGTCACTTTAGAGATGGATGAATTTTTTACAAACACATCATATATATGCTGGGTTGTTTTGGTAGTCATGGACATTTTGTTAACTCTATAGACATGGTATACAGAAGCACCAGGTTAATGATTATATTAAGTCTATTTTAGTGCATTATTTTTCTATCCTTATCTTACCTAATTAACCTACATATTAGAACTTATTTGATGAATACAAAAATATTTACATCATTACATAGTTCGCTCATTAGCTCACTCATTATACTTCAATGCACTAATCGTGTCTGTGGAGATTCTGTACATAATCAGAGCCTTCTATATTTTCTCTTTTAAGGTTGCCAAACAAATACCGTACAGCTAACAACTAAATTATTCATACCCCTTGAAAATTTAATGTTTTGTGTAACTCAGGAATGAAAGGTAGTTTGGCTAAATTAGGGCATTTGTTGAATAATTTTAAATGTTAGCTTTGATATCATGTCACAATCTCAGGAAACATAAATTGGGACAAATCCATTTTTCACATAATGAAAAATTGCAAAATGGTATGAATAATTTAGTTGTTTACTGTACTTTTGATACTGAAGCTACAGTTAAATACTTAGGTCTGATGTCTGTACTTGATATATCTTTATACTCGGTGGCCTTACAATTCATTTGTAAACTCTACACAAAAGAGTCTATAAAACACAAATCATCCTTACTTGTGTCACTTTTTGAGAATAAAGTTTTCACTGCACTTTAGTAAATCCATCCTTTACAAAGATGGTCATGGATATCTGATCCCATTCACACATCAAGGCGAATAAAGAGAGGACACATTGTTAAATTAATACTTCAGATAGTAGCTCCTTTGAGTACAACCTATACAAAACGTTCATATTTCTATACACTGATTACATGTTTATCCAACTGTATTAAAATAACTTACCTCTAGATATTTTAATGGTATTTTGTACTTCATGTATGGTTGAGACACAAGGTCATTTATTCAAGTTAAGTCTTTCAGCTCAATTTTCCCTTAGTAATCTTCATATCATGAACACAGTGGTCGAAATTGTCCTATTTTCCCCCTAGAAGCAAATGAATACAAAGCTCTGCAGCATTAGACCTTGGGTAGGTGGGTTCAAAAAAGCTATTTTGAAAGAGATACTATGAAAGGTTATCATAACAAATATTGTTTGTCACAAGATCATAAAAATTGAAATTCTCTAAATATGCATAAAATTGACTGAAGGTCTATATTTATGTATTTTCTAATTCATTTGTCAAAGAATAGTAAATCATAAGTCAGTATTTGAAACAAAGTAGATAGCAGAGATAGGAGGCAGGGCATTAACATCAAAAGTATAGAAGTAGACAGAGAAGTAGTTTTAGTTGGAGTAATGTTGGGAATAGTAATAGAATAAATGAAGGTGGAAGTAGTTGATTTTAGTAGAAGAAGTAGTAGCAGAAGTAGTAGTAGTAGAAGTAATAGTAGTAGTCAGGGCTTAAATTAATCCAAGGCCATCCAAGGCCAGGCCTTGGATGCCCCTTTGATTGGCCTCAATGCCCCTCTCATTGGCCTTGGAGATTTTTTGTGCCCTTTCCAATTCTTCCCATTGGTGCTGTAATATAGGAATGTGCCCTACAGAAAAGTGGCCTTGCCCTAAAAATGTTGAAATTTAAGGCCTGAGTAGTAGTAGCAGTATTAGTAGTAGCAGCCACAGTAGCAGTAGTAATATTAGTACTAGTAGTAGTAAAAGCAGTAGCAGCAACAGCAGCAGAAGTAGTAGTGGTAATTGTGGTAATTTCGGTGGTAGTGGCAGTGGTTGTGGTAGTAGTAGTGGTAATGGTAGTAGTACTTGTAAGTGTAATGGTAGTGGTAGTGGTAGTAGTAGTGGTTGTGGTCGTGGTCGTTGTAGTAGTTTCGGTGGTAGTGGTAGTTGTAGTGGTTGTGGTAGTTTTGCTGGTAGAGGTAGAGGTGGTGGTGGTGGTAGCAGCAATCAGAAATGTGTTGCTTGCAGGACAGTGAATAATAGGTGCATTTATTCATCATAACATAACAGAAATTCATTCCCTCATATTGAAGCAGCCATACAAACATTTACATTTATATTAGCTATTACAATCGGTTAATTATTTGTTCCATTTCCTTAATACCATTCCTCTATTCCCTCTTTAATCCATAATGCAACTCTCCATATTAAACACGCAATAGCTCTACTCCATCCAGGCATCATCCAAGGCTTAGTCCTACCCTACCCAGTCCAGCTAATCAAATTCTAATTGCAGGACAAGAAAGAAATAAAATGTAATCACCCAGCCAAAGCATATATTGTTTGTACATCTAGACTATTCAAAAGACCCAACTATAATTGCTACGAGGGCGATGCGATTTTGCGCATTGGCGATAATTAAGCAGAATCTGGAACCGAATAGGACCTTGCCAATTGTAGGTTATGACGTACATGTCTGCCCCACATATTAAACAATTAATTAATCACAAGTACACATACATTCACTGTAGCTGCATTGCAGAATATGAGAAATTAGTGGAACACAAAGGAAGGCTAATGCAGAAAATCACTGATTTATTTATTTAATTTTTCTAAACGTACATCAAGGTTATCACTTCTTAGTGTGCTGAGTACTGAATATTGAGGGAAATTAACTTGTAACTGTACATAGAGTTAGAACCCTTCTTACTCTGAGCAGATCACTTTTGCGGTGTAAATATGCAATAGCTTCCATTATATGATGATATAAATTATGAATACAACCAATAGTTGGTCCATTAAAATAAAAACATTTCCTTTTTTAGGAGACATTTTGTTTAATGAGAATTTCCTATTCCAATGATTCAATTACACCATGAATTCCAATGCAAGGTGTGCACCACTTTATACAAGTATTGCTGTAATAATGTAAATGAAAAAAATCTGAATGACTGTATAACACTGTGCATTTTATAAACATGAAAGCATCCTGGGAGTGTTTCACAAAGACTAAGATCAACTTTAAGTTGGACTTAACTATGGCAGGCCGTCCATGCCACTGTTAGCTCTCACCATTAATACAGGCATTGGTCTCTCAATAGGGACATACAAATCATGGTCACAAATCTACAGAATTTACACTTTTTGATAATGCATTATTGAAGGAAAAAATATTCAAAGATGGCAATGGTGAGAGCAAATAGTGGCATGAATGGCTTGCCATAGTTAAGTTCAACTTAAGGTCAATCTTAGTCTTTGTGAAACACCCCCAGATCTGTTGAGAGCCATAAGGGCATTAACTCCCTTACTTTAACAGAGACCCAACGCCCTACTGGCTCTCAGCAGACGAGAGTATCATTAAGTATTTGGATATTCTTTTTCTGCATTTCGCATCAACCCTCTTTTGTCCTTCATGCTCTCCAAAGGTCATTAAACAACTGTGAACCACATCAGCAGCATCATGCACGGTTATCTGCTTAATTTGAAAACCATTCAACCTTCAACATAATTTTGTGTTCCATTCAGTAACATACATTGAGGGGATAATGATTGTGTGAGGTAGTCAAAATGTACCTTTATGTCTTAGTCATACACTGTATATCAATAATAATCTGGATTTATATTGCACTTAATACGCAATACCATCTCTAAGTGCTTTACAGATATTATTTACCCAGTCATTGATTCATTCATGCACAATGTCCACCATCTCCATGAAAAGACTTACGGGTTATAGGAATTTTATAGGAATTTTACATTCCTTTTTTTCTTCCCGGCAACTTCGGGAGGTGCAGCAGGGAAAGCCAATTTTATTCTTTCATACTTTGTGCCATTCTATTGTACCTTGTATTGTATGTTTGAAATGCCAAATAAATAATAATATAGCAATTATTCACACAAAGGCTTTCGTCATCCTACCAGGTCCCCATTTCTCTCCTGGGTATGGAGTGGCAAATCGTTCCTGTTTTCACGAAGTGACGGTAGTGAGGAAAATCTGCATGCAAATTGTATGCGATTTTCATTTACTACCGTCACTTCGTGAAAATAGGGACGAAATGTAGATTAAAGCCTTGTCAAAGGACATTGGTGCCATGTCAGGGATCAAACCCACGACCTTTGCATTTCAAGTCAAGTGCTTATTAACTACCCTACTGAGCTGCATATCAATGGTGATACAGTACGCTTTAAAAAGAAAATAGCATACAAACATAATAGAAACCTCTATGAATGTTTTACGTACATGCAGCCTACATTTATACCCCATTGTAACTTCATCAGCACAGTAAACCAAGAAACACCCCTAGCAATATTTCAACCTGAAATATATTAGGGAGTAAAAACCAACAACATAGAAACTCTTTATAGGTACCGGTAGACTGGTATGCTTAATTTATATGTATGTGAGAAAGTAGACCCCTCCCCTCCCTAAAAATATCTAAAATTGTAAAAAGGGCACAGAACTAAAAAAAATTATGTTACCGGTAAATGCAATTTTTTTTGCAAATGATCTGAGGTCTACATGTTGTAAGTCTTACAAATCTGACCATGCAATATGAAGGCCTTGGGACTTGCTTCCATATACCATAAGGGTAAGTGACCTACTTCAACAGCAGCTTCGCTCTAAATAATATGCTACGAGAAAGTGATAGACATACACAACGAGTGAGTGAGTGATATAGAGAGAGAGATAGGGTAGGGGGTGAGAGAGAAAGAGAAGAAAGGCCTACAGCTGTTTAATCACATCTGTCGGAAATCAACCCATAGGATTTGTATGTAAGGGACTCCAAAACAAGGACCCTTGAATAAAAAATGATCATCTCTTATACCAAAGAAAATGGTGATGTGATGTTAAGCGCCAAGGATAAACGCTTCGTCTAATCTAGATATGAAATGATTATGAGGTAATCTCAGGAACATAGACTATTAAAGAGTATGCTTCATTGGATGCCGGTGTGCATCTAGTGACAACGTGACTCTTCCCTTTAACCCAATGCCTGTTTGAACTGTGTGGTCCCTGTAAGTAAGCCTGTGGGAATAACAGTAATTTAGTAGCGACAGGGTTAACTAGACTCTTCACATTATATACCCATACAGAGATCCCATGTGGTCCGTCTTTCTTACCAATGTTCATCTTCATCTACTCCTAAATTCTTCACCAGCTTGCAGCTATCAGACATGCCCTATCCAGGGTCGACCATCGCCTCACCCCTGCATCTCTTCATCTTTATTCACACATATAGCACGGCACTGAGATTTCTTAATGACCCCCAGTGAGGGTTCCCATCCACTTGACCGTGCGTAATGAACTAATGCGCACTTTAACGTAAGTAGCTGATCACCGGGGCGTGAAATTAGCTGCCGAATCTATAAATAATCGGCAACGGGACGCTTCACGCCCCGAGATTAAAAAAATTGCGGGTTAATAACGGTATCGCCCATGGAAACGCTCCTTTGTTTAGCGAGAGCGAAACAGTACGTTGAATCAATTGCTTTTGGCTCTGCCATGACCTAGATAGTGAATTGTTTATCAGCATTCTGTAAGCCGATTCTTTTGGAAGAAGGGCTTTTATGACTTCTAGTGATCTAATTACATAATTGTTATGATAATAATTGGAATTATGGCAGGGTAAGGAGATATACAAATCACAAAGATAAATATGACAAGGAAGTAGAGTCAAATGTCATGGTTGGGTGAAATGAAAGACGAAAAGAGAAAGTAGAGAACAAAACAAGCAACGGCATTAACATGAACTTTAAGAAAGAAGACAAAGATATACATTTTCCCTTAATATAAATGCAGATAGAGTTACCATTTTAATGTCAATACATGGACATCATTTCAGGTTCATTACTTAAAATTCATGATCATATGAGCCGAGCTGCCTGAGCATACAAGATTATGTGTCAGTGATTTACAATAAGCAAAGAGTAACTGCTAAAGTCTATTATGACTTTAGTTTGTGACTGCAACATACATACATGTATGTAGTGGTGGTGGTAGTGGTATTATAAAAGAGTATCTAAGACTGAGAATAGAAGTAGATTTAGGGCCTACCGGTTTGGAATTGTAAATTCTATTTCTGTGTGGATTTCTTTTCCTTCAAATTTCTCCGTTTGCATATTATATTACTTTAATTTGTACGAGTAATATATACAATACAATACAATACAATAAAGTCATTTATATAGCGCTCTTACTAACTAACTGTTGTTTCACAGCGCTTTACATAAAAAAGTTATTAAAGAATCTATTGTTGATCATGGTCAAAGAGGAGAGTTTTTAGACATTTTCTGAAGACATCCAGCGAAGGTGCTAATCTAATAAAACGTAAAATATAGATACAGAAATGACATCTGTGAAATATTGACTTTATTATTTTATTGGCTTCCAAGTTTTGTATTAATCATTTTAAATGCCAGTTAATGCAATTAAGGTAACTGACCGTGTCTACATTGTAGCTACAGTGGAGGAAGTCAACCATTTTTATAAATCAATTTCCAAAGTTTGGTCTAATACTGCACATATGCACTGAACTCAAAGAAAAAGTAAATTACTTTTTTGTAGTCTTATCTTCATTGAGAGTTGCTTTTTTTTTAAAGCTCTAAAAATACACATTCATAAAAAAAAGTCTGATCTCCTATAAATAATAATAATAATAATAATACTCAGTTTTTATATAGCGCAAATTACAATTAAGTCTCTAAGCGCTGTGGAAATAGAAAAAATTCAAGAAGTGAGTACAAAAGAAATGAAATGATAAGAACATAATAGCATGATGAATATCCAAACTGAAACTACATGTATAATACATTGTATTGTATAAAGAATGGTACAAAATTATGTTTGAAAAAGGTAAGACTTTAACAGAGGCTTGAATATATCAAGAGAAGAACATTCTTTGATATTAATAGGAAGTTTGTTCCATAGTTGAGGTACTGCATATTGAAATGCTCTATGCCCATATGATATTGTAGATCCCGTAAGGGGGACAAACAATTGTATTGAACTAGAAAGGAACATGCAATGCTTCCATGACGACAGCTACAGTAACATTCCAGGACGCTCTCCTATGTTGTGTGACTCACGTATATATGGTAGGCATATACACACACAGCTCCGTGGCATCACTAACGTATCTTAAATTGGCAATAGATAGGTGGAACCGTTGACATTGGCTCTCCTTCAGAGGGCAATGAAGCTCAAGATAAATCAATAGCAATTTCCTAGGGGTTTTCTTGGTCTCATCCGCCAAGAAGCGCCCGTGACACACGTTTCATTGGTTCTTCGTTGCGGTATCGATAAGGGATAACTGCGTGACACTGCTGGAGTCCTTCAAATTTATGATTCTACAAACACAAAGTATAATATTTCTCTTCCTGTTCTGTAATATATATCTGCAGATAAATATTTTGTCATTATATTGCAGACTAAAGCTTATTGAATAAAGCTACTTTCTGTACATATTGTCTGTCAAGTGTCACAAGTTTGTCAATTCCTGTACCCTAACACATACTTAACTTTACTTTATAACCTTCCAGCTCTCAACCAGCAGTACCACAAAATAATGTTGGTAAGTGAAATAGAGAGGTATTCAAAAACAACAAAAAGGACCTAGGAGGCAAAATTCTTTCCTAATGATTCTCATTTTCAAACTTTTGGTCACTCTCTTATGCCTCAGTCACACCTTTGCGTATTTGGCTTGCTTATTGCTGCGTATTTATGGCAAGCCGTTTAAACATTTATTCCTATTTCTTGATATCAAGAATTACCATTGCTTTACAACATAAAATTATCATTTCTTGATATCAAGAAATAGGAATAAAAGTTTAAAAGGCTTGCTATTAATATGCAGCAATACGCAAGCAAAATACGTAAAGGTGTGACTGAGGCATAAATTATCCAGGGATTCAAGCTTAATTAAGAAAATACAAAAGGTGCTAATTACTATGAAACAACAGCCACGTGTACGTGTCTTATGTATAGATGACAGAGAGTTCAAGGATCTATCAACAGTGTACAGTAAACAATGGTGTATTAATTATACTCTCTTAATCACTTGATGGACTGCTTGTTTATGTCTGTCTCTCTGTTTCTGTTTCTCTCTTTCTCTTTCTTTCTCTTTCTTTCTCTCTCTTTTTTTTTTTTTATCTCTCTACAGTATCAACTTTTTTTCTTTCTCTCTTTCTCTCTCTCTCTCTCTCTCTCTTTCTCTTTTTTTTATCTCCTTGCCTGTCGGTCTCTGTGTAATGGCTTCATTCAATAACCTAAACATCTTTCTCTCTCTCTCTCTCTCTATCTCTCTCTCTCTTTCTCTCCCAACCATGTTTATCTGTTTAACTCCCCCTTTCTTTTCCAGTCTTTCCTCTTACATACATACATGTACATACATATAACATAAGCACCAGCAGAGAGTCATAAGAATGTACACTTGAAACAAAATGACATGAATTGATGCCCTTCTAGAAAGAAATAAAACAATAAGCCCCTTACACCGTATATGAATTGCAACATCACTGCAGAAATGATAACCTACATCACTGGTGTGATGGGTGCCGTCAAAGCATCCCTCGAGGAAGAACTGATACTTCCGAACACCATCTTAAATACAATATGTCAAATGGGCAGCTTCTAATTACAAGATGTTAACTTGTTTGCCTTACCGTGGAATCACCCAATGCCGACTGTGGAACGGATCCAGCTCTCATACGAGCGTACGCCCCGGCTCCACCGGTTCCCTGGAAGATTAAGAAGTAGACATGGAAATGAATTCTTAGAAACATACTATGATTTGAAGGCCTTTATATCTAAGGTATATATATGGCAAAAGATGTGAATAAAATTGTGGTTAGATAAAAACTACTCTATTCACGTTTATTCCTTTAAAAAGCTAATCCTGAGAAAATTTTGGCAGGAGTCTATGGGGAAAAAGATTAGTCGATATATAAAAATCAAATTGTATATGGTGGGTTAACAGCATTATAATTTCCTATAGATAGCTGGTTCATCATGGCTATGCAATTCTATCTAGGTATATAATACAAATTTGGCAAATAGGTATCTCTCAGTCATACTCTCTGAATAATCTACTTTAATAAAACTTAAAATATGAACCCTGTTCATCATCAATTACTATTGGAATATTGATAGTGGCTAGGTCTATTTCATATACACCTGAAGCTGGCTTTATCTCCCACTCTTTGGAGTAGTGTCAACCTCCAAGGGGCTATATACGAAGCATTCATTAGGACACAGGCCCACAGAACTGACAAATAAACGGTATGCCAAAAGCTCTACAGAAGGATTGCTTCATCTCAATACCCGGGTTTTTAATCAACTGGGACAATTTTGATTGAATTAAGAGCAGACCGTCCAAGTAGCAGAGCGCTGCCCAGTATCAGAATTACCCCCATATTAATGCAGCATTACGTGGTGGAATACGTTTGGGTGGAGCAATGCTGGGATTGGCAGAAGGAGAGAGAGCATCATAACAACGTTTGTTGTACGCAATTTCATTACTTCCACTTTCTGAGGAGTAATGTGATAAAAGAATTCTATATTACTGATTTGATTTGGTCGTTTATGCAAATAGGAAAAGGGTAACATTAAAGTTCAAGGGCAACATGTTTATTTTCATGTTTATTCCCTGTCCTATTTTTGTGTATCTATACATTTACATATATTCTATTGACTCATTTCTTATAGTTCTAATCCATACACTGTATGGTGTATTATTGTGGACTGATGTAAACCATTCATTCAAGATCATACCCTGTAATATTGCAGCTTTTCAGCCTTTGCTTGAAATTTATAATATTGATTTGTATGCTAATATTGAGATGGATTTAAGCCTACATGTCCAATTCTTTTTCTCTCTATTTACATTCTTAATCTTCTTCCCTCAGCCCTTTACCTACATGTAGAACAGTTTGTGCCAAAATCTATGCCATTCTTTTTTTTTTCTTCTTATCCAGTTTGTTTTCTTCATCTTTTTATCCTGCTTATTATTTATTTGTCTTCTTCTTCTTCTATTTCTTCATCATCTTCATATTCTTCTTCTATTTCTTTATCATCTTCTTCTTTTATTTGTTCATCATCTTCTTCTTCTTCTTCTCCTCCTCCTTCATTTTCACTGCTTCACTTCTCACTCCTACTTATCTTTATTATCTTCCTCATCCTACTCCTCGACTTCTCCTGCCAATTATATTTTCAGTTTCATGACATTTTCTCCATCTACTGCCCCCTCCTCCTAATCCCCATTTTCTTTCTTCTAATATCCCTTTGCAAACCACTCTCGGTTTCAGTCCCTAGCTGTGATCGGCGCATCACACGCTTTCAATCTCACAATGACCCATCATGATTTCCTGTGACTACTCTTAAGTAGTGTGCTTTCAAAATTAAACTCTTTCAATGGAGTACGATGAAATGTAATGGAAGAGTGTTTTCTTTCATTATCTGTTGAGTGCCTGGGACCTTGAGGTCTGTGGCATTGAAATGATGAGGACAGACACTCCACATTCATTCAGTCACTCCTTTTCATATCAAATACCGCATTTGCTCTTTACAATCTTTAAATTTTGTTTACTTTATGCAAATGCAATTTACTGGCAAATTTCTTGGCCATTTACGTTATTTCACATTCCTTAATAAGAAATTCATTTAAAACAACCAGTAGGTCCTCACTCACTTGCAGTCTTGCACACATCCTTATCAAACCAAAATTACCCGTCCCCTCATATTTATTTTTCTTCATTTTGTAAAAACAAAAGTCTTATTGCCCCTATCCTCATCAGTAAACCGTCAAGCTTCCCTTTCCATGCTGTCCACAGAATCTTTGCCTTCCCTTTCTGTACCCCTTCTATTAAAGAAACAAGCCAAGAAAACATAACCTACAAACTCTGAGGGTGACCCCCCCCCCCCCCCCTCCCCCTCCACTTTACTTCATTCCTATTCACTTTCAATTGTATCTATTTACTTCTATTTATTCATTCCTCAGCCAATGTATCCTTAAATTGGTGAATATCATCCCTTCGTTACTCATTCAGTTCAGCTGTCCTGATAACAAATTCTTCTCTCTGTCTCCATCTTTTACAAGTACTATCTTCCTCCCACACACAGTATGTTTCATCACAGTCAGAAAACAGCTGTAGTACATTACATAGCTCTCTAGATATATCTGATAGCTGATCATAGAAATACAAACATGGTACCAGAATAATCAACCATAAATTCCCATTATGAATGGTTATCATAGCCAGGGTCTAGGATCTGTTGTTTCTGGACAATCACTCCTCCATCCCCCTGGATGACTAACCCCTTGAAACAGGCTCCCATTGACAACTGCCTCTAGGACAAATACTTCTAGGATGACTACCCCCAGGACAAATATCCCCTAAGAAAATGATCCCTCTAGACAAAGACTTCTAGTTGGGACAACTAGCCCTGAAGCACAATCCCCAAGGTCAAATAGCCACTAAGGCAAGAACTACCCCAGGAAGAATACAGCTGCCCTTAAAAATGACTCCCTTGGACAACTACCCTCTGGACAATTCCTCCCTGGACAACTAACCAAGGACAAACATCCCCTAGGACAACTACTCTAGGAAATCTTCCCCCTGGGCAACTATACTCTAGAAAAATAACTCTTGGATGATAATCCCTCTGGACAAAAACCTCTAGTAAGGACAACCACCCACAAGCCTGATGATCCTTTAGATAAAACCTGACTGGGGCACTTCCATGTGCCCCTAAAGCAATTACCAACTTGATACTTGATAATACTACTGCAGGGGTGGGGGTGATCAGTAGGTGTCAGGGCCTAGGGGGTAGTTGTGTGAGAGTGTCAAGGGGAGGGGTAGTAAGTAGGCTGAACTAAATAGAATAAGATGTTGACCTAATTGTATCAGTTTCTTCTTGAGGGGGGGGGGGGGGGATCATCAGCAGAAATTGATTAGGTAGATACCCAGAATCTATGTCAGTAGCAGTCAGGCATGAAATGAAATGAGAATGAACCAGACCATCCAATTCATTAATGTTTGTGAGAATATTGCCCAGGCTACATGATGAATCTAAAATGAGATATGATCTGAAATGAGATATGATCTCATGTTTTATTGATTGAAAATTCATTCTCTTCTGAGTGGTCATTCTAAAACATTCTATAATTGCTTCTACCATGGCATGTGGCCACTGTATGAAGCCTATAGGAATGCAACAACTCAGTAGTCAATGGGTTAAAATAACCACCCATTTTTTATGGGGGCCCACTGGACTGAACAACCAGTATACAAATGAGGGTTATCTCAAGTTATTCTAGTAGCCTGCATTAATGTTAAAATGGCATTCATCGCAGGCTAAACCCATACATGTACGATCCCTCCTAAAATACACAATTTAGGTCAACTTTTCTGTCATGAAATGCAACTTTATGTATCAGGTGAATTTTTTATTAACCAATTAATTCCATTCATTTCAGAGACCTGTCACCCCCCCCCCCCCAAAAAAAAAAAAATGTATATATATATCTAATAATCATATGGAATGCCAGCAAATAGATACAATTAAAGTCATTTTGACAACAACAAAATCAATTTTTATACAACAATTACATTTTGGCTTCATTGCCCCATAGCCCCCACCCCACCCCACCCCCTCGGCCCTCTTCCCCTCCCAATCCATCTTGAATTAACATAGAAAAATTTGAGAGACCTCTAGCCTAGCTAGCCTTTCTCTTACCAAGTTTTACCATGTTCAATTACTAAGATTATGAGTGAAATACCAACCACTTAAACTGTATGCAAAACAATAATGAAAGAAGACTTTTCTTACCTGCCCGTCAGCGAGAATATGAAGATTTCTATCACTTTGATGTGAAGGTGTGTGACACTGCGAGTTTCCCGACTTGGACAGGGGCCGATCCAGGCGCTCGTGGGACGAGTAGTCCGTTCGGCCCATCACTGTCGCCGCTGGAAACATGGTTAATCTCGGCTGTCTTTTCCTCCAGAAAAATGAGCGTTTGACGATGGTATATTCCGATTAAATCCGTGAGAGAAATAAGCTACTGGCTATGATCTTTAATTTTAAGAAGGTTTCGATTTAATCATGCAAGAAAACTCCATGGTAGCCAGAAAACCACTCGTACACAGTGCCAGTGAATAGATAATATCATGTTACGCACACGACCGCGCTATCGATAATGTCGCTCCAGCCCTCCTTTCATCAAAATCATGAAGCCCCATTCATCCTTTGAAAATCCCAAGCATGCATTTGTCGATCATGATATCCCATCGGAAAATTAGGATTGTACTGGAGTTCACTCAGCCGATGAGCCGGGAAATATTACACCGCCTTTCCGCTCCGTTCATCCACAAAATTTCGAGATATGACTAATATAAATATGAGGAGGGGAAAATGCCTTGAGCTGCTATCTAGCTGTAAAGAACGGAACTAGCACAGTATACAGTAGCAGACTATGCTTGTATCGAAGAATGCGCGTGCTAGTATTGCGAAATCCACTGTTGAGCTATGGAAAGCGAAGTGCAGCAAAACAAACACTTTTGCGTTGAAGTAGACCTATTTTAATGAGATTTACAAATAGAGTTTGAAACAATGGAAACGTCATTGCAATGCATGCTCAAGTACTTAGATTTCTACTATCTGCAACCTGTATTGATTTCTTAATGAATAAATGAATGTCAATAAGATGTTTGAATATGGAGAGAGCGTTTCCAAGAAATTCGTTTTGAAAGAAATCAAATGAATATGTTGTGGAGCGGACCGGAGAACGGCATATAAAGGTTTATTATTTGTGATATAGGGTTGGGAAAAGGTGGGGGGGGGGGGGTGGAGAAGAGGGAGAGAGATTAAATCAAGATTACACAGCACTTCCAGGGATCGAATATCAGGATACCCCTGGATATACCTGGATTCCAGGAAAAATATTGTAGGTTGCCGTTGATTTATGTCACCCCCAAAACTATTGTTTGACAAAACAGGAAACATGGTGGTAAACAGACGATGATGATGGTGTTGGTGATGTTGATGATGATGATAATGATGTTGATGGTGATGATGATGATGATGATGATTACGACGATGATAGTGTTGATGATGATGATAATATTAATGATTTGATGATGATGATGATGATGATGGTGATGATGATGATGATGATGTTAATGATGATGATGATGATGATGATTACGACGATGATAGTGTTGATGATGATGATAATATTAATGATTTGATGATGATGATGATGATGGTGGTGATGATGATGATGATGATGTTAATGATGATGATGATGATTACGATGATGATGATGCAGTGTTGATGTGTCGATGATGAAAATGTTAATGATTTGATGATTATGGTGATGATAATGATGTTAATGATGATGATGATGATGATGATGATGTTGATGATGATGATGATGTTGATGATGATGATGATGGTGATGATGATGATGATGATGATTACGACGATGATAGTGTTGATGATGATGATAATATTAATGATTTGATGATGATGATGATGATGGTGGTGATGATGATGATGATGATGTTAATGATGATGATGATGATTACGATGATGATGATGCAGTGTTGATGTGTCGATGATGAAAATGTTAATGATTTGATGATTATGGTGATGATAATGATGTTAATGATGATGATGATGATGATGATGATGATGTTGATGATGATGATGATGTTGATGATGATGATGATGATGATGGTGATGATGATGATGATGATGATGATTACGACGATGATAGTGTTGATGATGATGATAATGTTAATGATTTGTTGATGATGATGATGATGGTGATGATGATGATGGTGATGATTATGGTGATGATAATGATGTTAATGATGATGATGATGATGATGATGATGTTGATGATGATGATGATGTTGGTGATGATGATGATGGTGATGATGATGATGATGATGATTACGACGATGATAGTGTTGATGATGATGATAATGATTTGTTGATGATGATGATGATGGTGATGATCATGATCATGATGATGGTGACGATGATGATGTTGATAATGATGATGATGGTGATGATGATGAAGATGAAGATGATGATGATTACGACGATGATAGTGTTGATGATGACGATGGTGATGATGATGATGATGATGTTAATGATGATGATGATGATGATGTTGATGATGATGATGATGATGATGATGTTGATGATGGTGATGATGATGATGATGATGATGTTGATGATGATGATAATGATGATAATGATGTTGATGTTGATGATGATAATGATTACGACGATGATAGTGTTGATGATGAAGATGATGATGTTGATGATGGTGATGATGATGATGATGATGTTGATGATGGTGATGTTGTTAATGATGATGATGATGGTGATGATGATGATGATGATGATGTTGATGATGATGATGATGATGATGTTGATGATGATGATGTTGATGATGATGATGATGGTGATGATGATGATGATGTTAATGATGATGATGTTGATGATGATGGTGATGATGATGATGATGTTAATGATGATGATGTTGATGATGATGATGATGTTGATGGTGATGATGATGATGATGATGTGAATGATGTCGATGATAATGATGATGAAGATGATGATGAGGAGGAGGAGAGAAACTGAATAGGAGATGCAGAATGAGATATTTCGGAGTGACTTGAGAATTGCAATAAGGAAAGGAAAAGTCAGGAAAGAAAGCGAGGAAAGAAAAGTAATGAATTATGAAAGAAATAATGAAAGAAACTGCCCACAAATTCATTTTGAACATGAATTTAGATTCAAGACAAACTCTTTTTTTCTTTAAATCCCTAAATTTAATTACTTGATACATGCGGCAAAAGATAAAACGAAGTTGGAATTGTGTAATCCAAATCATATACAAATGCAAGAAGGACTGACCAGCTCAAAGCCGCCTTACCTTCAGCAATGGTTGGTGAGAAATAAGCTTATTTTGATCAGTCCCGGGGCAAAATTTCTCAGTTATAATCTTGTTCATTGTGATAAGAATCGGCTTCCAAGACTCACTTATTGAGAAAGAGTCGATGGCGCCATCCGCTCTTAACCCTTCCAGGCAGGATTGATCAAGTGTCGTTCTTTAAGTTGGCAACAATTGTATTTTTCTTTTATTGCTACATTGTTCTAATAAAATGCAATGTCTTCGGATACAACATTAATGAGTACGAACTTTGTCTAAAAGTCCATTGTATTTGAGAATAAGTAATTGTGAACCTCTCAAAGTGTTATAATCAATTTAAGTATTTTAAAGCTTATTTCCCTTTTTGTTTAGTCCCTATGATCAAACGGTCTTACAACACAAACTGTTTATGCCAATTCTGCTCATGCATCTGCATGGTTAAACATTTTGTAGGACTCTGAATCAAAGTTATCGAGCCAAACCACGAAATGGTGAATGCCTTTTATTTCTCGAAATTGTTTTTTGTACCCATGGGTAAATTCGAAAAGGCTTGGATGGTCGTTAACGCAACGCTATACCAAAGGAAGTGTTAAGCAATGTTTTTTCAACAGACAAGTTTTCATTCTATAAAAGGCAACGGTATTTAAATTAAATATACACCGTCTTTCTTTTTCTTCAAAAGTTGCTTTTATATAATTAGCGATTTGTCAACAATTGAATCATGTAGAGAGGGTTCTCCATAACATTTCAGTGTGTAGAATAAGGGATTTAAGGCAGCAACTTATCACCACAGGATTTTTATGTAGAAACATGCAGGCCTAGACCCAAAATCCAAAGAACGTCTTTGGTAAACTGCTTGTCAAAATAAAATGTAGTTGTATATTAATTTTGGAGGGGGAGTTATGTAGAGTATTTTCCTTGGGTATATTTGACATAAAGGTGGACAAAAGAAACGGGTGACACACAAAGAGAAAAACTCAAATCAAACCCCAAAAAATGAAATTACAAATTCACACATGAAAGAGGAAGAGTTGGGAAATACAAATATCATCTTAGCGTTAGAAAAAACAGGTCATAGACCTTCATGTATTGGCGACACAAAGGTTAATTTCAAGTCAGCATAACACATGTCGCTTTCACACACAACACGTATTGGCCTACTCCAAAGGCTCGCAATACGTTGTTTTTTAATAAATATCATCAGTTCTTACAAGAACTACAAAATACCTTTCCGGAATTAAATCCTGACCAGATAATCAACGCAGGCTTTGTTTTATGCGTGTTTTCCCTTGAGTGTCGTGACTACACAACGCGGTGTTATTCCTACCAGTTATAAGAAACTGCTGCACTAACATCGACGGGGTCTGCCGCTGCAGACTATCGCCTCAATGACCTTGCAGTTGAAATTGTATTATGAAGAGGGGTGTGAAAATATGAAATACAAAAGCAAGTGTGTCGAAAACAAAAAAACACGTGTATCAGATGAGCTGGTGTGAGCATGGTGTGAGTAACGACATGACTATAAATTTGATATTGATTTTCCCGTTTATAAACCTTCCTGCATAGCTTTACTACTTCAGAGTGACTCATTAAATAATTCATTATTTTTTAATTAAATTGAACAACGTGGAATCAAACAAAATTTAACTTTATCGGGAAATTAAGTTAGAAAAAAAATTAAAAGCAATATTAGAAACGTTTCCTTTATTTATTAATAGATCGAAATTAATATTTGCCTTTTTTTGCTTAATGACGTTAAATATACAGAACATCGCCCATCTTCAGATTGGGGAGGGGCACTGTCATAAATCAGAAATGTAATTCTAAGGGGCAACTCACCCTTCTCCAGCCCCCCCCCCCCCCTTCGCGTCCTATGAGCAAGAAGCAAGTCATTTTTTAACCAAAAAAAATCTTTACCTATGATTTTATCCAATAGCCTACCTATGGCATATAAATGTATGCAGATGACGGTTTTGTGGATTATCCTTAGGAAGAATGATTCAATTTTTAAATTATATTTTGATAATGAAATTAAATTAAGTGAATCAGCGATGTAACCTATGAAACATAATGTTCGTAAATAAAATTATCCATGGCAATTTTTGCATTTTTACGAACTACACATCAATCATCTCTCAATTTCCAAATCTAAACCGATATACAATACCAGTAATGCAAATCAACCAGCAAAAGAATGCAAGTTATAATAAAGTCACTTACACTTCAGTTAAAAACCTATTTTCGTGAATGCACATTTCGGAGAAACAAATGCACTTTCTAAAATACAACTCAATTCCAATTTAGTAAAAAATTACCGTCAATATATAGAATAGATCGAGGACATAATGAAAATGGCGAACTCTGTCAAAGCAAAGTAAATGCACATCCATCAACCAATTTATATCATTTGAATCCTTAGATTGACTGCTAATCCTCACTACTCATATATTGCTTTATAATTATTATGAAGCATAATTTACCCATCAATGCCGGCATCCATCATTCCAATTTATATCACGGATGAACTATAGTATTTGCGTCGCTTTGACAGTGGTCAATATCTATTTTTTGACTTTTGAGTTGTATGTTTCTTGTTGTTATTTTTTGTGTGTTTTAATCTATTTTCAACTCGAAGGCGTTGTTCATATCCTTGAGCAGTGGGTTCCGTGTACTCTGCATGCGACGGGTGAAAAATGGTATAATGAAGTCGTAGTGTAACAGTGTACATGAAAATGTACATTATACAGCATTATACACTAAATTTACATTTTAAAAGGGGGAATAGATAAGACGGCAAATAGTGTTATAAATAGAACACTTGTGTCAAAAATAGTAACTGTTATCTTACGATCTGTCTGTATTAATATGGTAGAATAACAAATAATACGACTAGAAATATCTGACGGTTACAATGTCATGCACATTCGTAATGCTCCAGAGAGGCAAATTGGTGCTGATATCACCATGTCGATTTTATTGGACAGCCTGTACACGATCAGAAATGTTTCAGGGTGCCAAAATGAATACCGTACTTCAATCAATCAATATACCAGACAGATAAATTAAACAATTAACTATTTTCCACCTGCGACATTCATTTGGTGATGCCTGACGAAAACGTCGATTGTGTCATTGGATACAATGATTCTCTCCTGTATCTCTCTCTCTCTCTCTCTACCTCTCACTCTCATTCTCTATCTATCTCCCCCCTCTTTCTCTCTGATATTGTAACTCTCTTTCTTTAATATTGTTATAAATCTACCAATTGTAATAGTAGTGGACATTAAGAAATGTTTGTAACAGTGGTGACGACGAAGGCAAAATCGGTAGTAGTATAGTAGTAGTAGTAGTAGTAGTAGTAGTCGTAGCAGTATTAGTGATGTTGGTGTGGTAGTATTAGAAGTAGTGAGTAGTAGTAGTAGTAGTAGTAGTAGAAGTAGTAGTATTTGTAGTTAGAGAAGTAGTAGTAGTAGATGAAATAAGGAGAAGAAGACATAAGAATGTCTGAAATACAGCAGTTGAAAAAAATTCATGAAGTAACACAAAGTAAGTTGTACAATAATAATTACACTTACGACATAAAGTACAGTCTTAAAAATAGTGAATGAAAATCGATGCGCGTAAATACGAATGAACAATAGAGGGCGACGAGAAAACGATACACACTTCACACATTGACTTGTTCACACCGACATCGTGCATGTGTGGTGAACTAGCAGGCGTGCTTTGCAACCCATGCATTCCATCATTATTAACATTATCGAAACACTTCTGCAAACAGCACATAGCTGTTCAGAGGTTCATCATTTTATTCATCATTTCAAATACTACATTAACAAGCCTCAAGCTAATCATACTGTCATCAACCTCATCATGATCATTATCATCCAAATCATTATTATGGCCATCATCATCACCACACTATCATCATCATAATCATTGTCATATATCAACATCACGTCGTTTATCTATTAATCGTGACATTCAGCGTACAATCTTTTACCCCTGCCCAATCAACTTCAACATCATCAACATCAACATCATCATAATCATAATCATCATCATCATCATCATCATCATCATCATCATCTTCATCATCATCACCATCATCATCATCACCATTACCAATATTACCATCATCATCATCATCATCATCAGTATCATCTTCATCATCATCATCTTCATCATCATCATCATCATCATCATCATCATCATCATCATCATCATCATATCATCATCATCATCATCATCATCATCATCATCACCATCATCAATATTACCATATTATCCGAATTACCAAAAAGCAAGTCATCATTCAATCTATTGCCATTACTAACTCGTTTCGATCTTTACTGTACCGTTCTTATCGCATCAACACATCACTCGCCGAAATGCCATTCATATACAATTCATGTAAGCATCATATCGCATGGACTCACCTGTTTTGTTGAATTAAAAGTGATTCAAGCGAGCCATCCATGTCGAAAAGAGACATAAAAGGGAGAGAATGAGAAAAGAAAATACATTATTAAAAATACTTTGTTTTATAACATAAATACAATTGATTCATAGCTTGAAGTCAAAATATAATCTAGAGGTGGATAGGTAGGTTTAGACATGTAAAGGAATAGATCATTAAGAGGTTGGAAGATATTTAGAACATAGATGATAATATTGATACAAAAATGACCTGCAGGTTGTATCTTGTGGTATCACTTTTAAAATAGGTTCAATGAAAGTAAAAAGAAAATGTAAAAAGGAAAGAAGTACATATACAGGACAGGTTCTGCCTAAAGCGTTTGTATTATAACCCTCACATGCTATCCAAAGTTCTTTGGTATTCAGTATCAGTATGCCTGCTACCAAACATGAAATATTGCAACGCGGAAAGCATTTTCTTCCAAACCCCAATCCACCCCCACCCCCCCCCCCCCCATCCACCCAACCCCCATCACACTGTCATATTCTCCTGCTGCAATTTCATTTGTCCTTTCTAATTCATATTTTATCACCCCCTCCCCTCCACCCAATGGTGCTCTAAAGATCGGCGACCTCTTTAATGAATATACCCACGCCACGCCATTGATTAGTAAGTTCATATCTAAGTTTGATCGCAAATTAATTACGTCGCGTTTCATAAGCTGACACCACACAAAATCACCCTGATTATACTTATGCATGCCATAGGTGATGTAAACTAGTATCTACTTAACAGTACATTTAATAAAATGAACCTTTACCGATACCACGTCTTTGTAGATAACGCGTCTCAAGGGGACAATAATTATTACAATGTTTGAAAGTTGTGTAGTTCTGTACAACTGTAACACACTGGTACCGTACGTGTACTGTGTGAAGCAGAAGAAATGAATCGCACTTCCGAGTTTTGTCCCTAGAGGGCAAACTTCAAAACAACTCAAGTACACCATCGAGTTACGCAGTTTGCACATCGACTCGGCACAAGATCGTGCATGGCCTGAAGCACTTTATTTTTATTCCCACACGCGTCTATGTTCATAATGAACTCGATGAATTCTTGAACACGATTAGAACTTAGCTCACCGGTATTTCACCTTCATCACACGACGAATATTTATATTTCTTCAATGATCTGCGTTTTTGTTTGTTCTCCTAAAACTAATTAGAACCAAGTTACAATTATCTCTATCATATCATATACCTGTCTACTGTATTTTTCTCCTTTATCTTCAAATCCAAGCGGCTAACTTTCTTTCATCTCTGTTAATATTTCTTATTCTTTGACCAAGATTTCACATTCGCTCAAGGATGCTTTAAGTATATCCAAGATCTCGCATTAAGGAACAAACCATGCAGATAATAAGAGATAAAATGCTATACTAAATTGAATAGTCCTGTTACTTGTGCATTGTACATGACTATGTATATCATTTTGGCGCCAAGTAACTAATACCAAATCCAATGTATTTTCCAATTAAAATGGAACGTATGTTTTTTAATCATTGCAGTTTTAGTACCCTGAGCAAAAAGAACAGATCATTGAAATCCTGCCAAAGTTCCAATTGAAATGGAGCGTATGGTTTTTAATCATTGCAATTTCAGTACCCTGAAGTTTGGTAATTTATTAATTATATCACTGACCTTAAACTTATTGATATCATCCAGCGAATAACAAAGGATTGTTTTCATTTACACGATAGGTTAGTGACAAATGGATTAAACAAATATCAATGACATATTACATTCCTACCGTAATTTAAAGTAAAATGCCTTATTGTTATGTTCATCAACTACGGAAGCAAATGAATGAGAACATACTTTATACATGATATAAAGCTGTCAAATATTGTGTAATGACTGTTCTCAGTCTTCTCACGTTCATGTCTGCTCAATATCAACCGAAGACGTCTTCAGTGGACCTTCCCCAATTCATAATCACGTGCTCTTGAATCGACGATTCGAGATGATTTAAGAGGTCGATCTAATACTGATACTGGATTTGTTGGTGTCAGGAGTGGAATTATGATACATCCGTTATATGCCACTTATCAACTATTCCTCTACTTCATTGTATTGGATGACAACAATGTTTTTTTAAGCTGCCACATTATCATTGTCTGTAATGCTTGTCATTTCCAAGTTTGCTCATTATCCACAGAACACACTAAATATTATGATCGCAACTATTTTTGAAGAAAAAAAATCGACCCAAGGGCAACTTCAATACCCGATTGTATGCCCCAAATAAATCATGTTCGGATTATGTAAATACGTTGTTTTCAAGTTCGCACATATTGTGACGCACAAGGCTATTTATTGAAGCTGCCTTGGGTTTATTTTTCAAAAATAGTTATCGTCATGTTACCTATTCAATCATATTCATGTATCTTGACACGTCGACAAGAAAGACTTGAGGTGGTTGCTCTCATACTGGACATACAATGGGCCCCATTTCACAAAACTTGTCATCAGTGACAAATGACAGTTTTTGTTATAAGCTATTGAAATCCTTGCTTCTGATTGGTTATCAGCAGATTTGTCACTGATTTTTGTCATTTTGTCATTGAGAAAAGGCTTTGTGAAACAGTTCCTTGGTGTCAGGAGTGGGATTATGATTCGTCAGTAACATCAGTTGTTACATTTTCATCGGCTTTGTATTTAAATGAATCACAGGAAGAAGAAGAAACTAGAAATGCAATCGTGTCACAACGATGTGCGTGCAATGACGCCGTGTTTCTACGTGTCGAACGAAAGAGCTTCTCTCGGACTATCCAGAGCAATTTGCACGAAGTCTTTAGCTTCTGTAATATTGGAGATAGGTAGGGCGAAAGAAAGGCATCAACAGTGACCCTGATGGGATGGTACTATGCCTACGAAGTTTGAAAGAAATTGGGATAGGGGAAAGAACCTAGAAAGGGCTCGCAAGCACTGCGTGCACAAACCAATGGGATTTGGTGCATGTTTGACATTGCAATCAAGTTCGTTCTGGGGGCCAAAAGCGTGAACCCGATATGCCCCCATAGACAATGCGTGTAATGAATGGGCGGAAAACGTGCAGGATCTGTATTATGGCCGGAGTTAAATTGTTTTTTCTCTCTCTCTTTACGTCTCTTTATGGGCCGTATTTGGTATCATTAGAAAGAGAATTTCATGGTTGTTATTGTAAACCACTTTCTTTTTTTCTATGATAATCCTATCGAAACACGTGATGTAAAATAGATGTCTAGGACAAAATGGCGTCTTAAATGGCCCCCTTGACCAATTTCAAAAATCCGGCCAAGAGGTGCCCTGCGTATTGGAACTCGGCATGTCACTGCAAATTTTCAAGGAAAAAAAAGGACGTTTAAGGGGCGAAAAGCAGTCTGAAAAAATGACGTCATAGCCGAAACGTGTTAGGTTCGGGCGGAAACTCGGCGGAATTCGTGTAGTGATCTTTGTTCAAATGCGATTTACTCACAATTTTCTGTGTGAACATATATAATACTTGGTATCATCCGAAAGGGCACTTCATTGCGGTCAGTTTGACACCATTGTTAACTGCGCGCAATGTATTGCGCGCATTAAACGCGCTATTACGTAATCCATAGTAAATTCATCATTTTTGGCGATAACTTTGCGCTGACGTTATTAAAATTTACCAAACTTGGCAGACAGTTGTCACGTATATGGATACATATGTCTGTATACGTAGGTATAAAGATCGCCATTTTAGAGCAAGTTGAAGTTATTTCTCAATTTTCTTCAAAATGGCGAATTTGGAGGGCAATTTTCGCAAAGTTGGTCAGTGATAGGGTATATAATTTTGTATATGGCTGGAAAGGGCATATCTTCAAGTATCTAAATCCAAAAAAGGGTACGGGTTTGCCAAGCCATTATGGAGATACGGCCACAGAGAGAAAGCCAATTCCCAGAACTTTAGAGGGCGCTATTTATGTTGTGCAAAGCCATTGGAGCGTGAAATTTGGCATGGCTATGTGCAATTATGAGATAAAGATACTGTGAGATTTAACTACAAAACGGAATTTATATGAGAAAGTTATGGCAGTTTTAGATTATTTAGGGGTCCATTTTTCAAGAACTTGAGAGATTTTTGACGGAGTCGGATTAAGATTTGAATTTCGAGTATGAAGATGGCATTTTGAAGGTCAAGTCATATGTCGCAGATGAAAGAACATCTCTTAGACTATCTAGAGGAATTTGTTAGAAGTTTGTAGGATCTAGGATAGTGGAGATAGGAAGGAAGATATAAAGGCCTTAAAATGGACCAGAAACGGACAAAATGGCGCCTGGACGGTCATGCATGAGTGATTTCGAAAATCGAAAAAATAGGTGACCTTGATGAGATGCTAGAGATGATGCCTACGAAATTTGAAAGGAAAAGGACTTGAGGAAAGGACCTGGATAGGAATAACAAGCACTACGTGCAAAGCGAATGGGATTCCGGACGACAAGAAGAAGAAGAGGAAGAAGAGGAAGAAGAAGTAAGAATATTAATAAGAAGAATGTGAACGAAAACAAGGCAATGACGAAGGTTCGTCATTGCAAAAACACATGTTATGTTGTCACTTCACGTTCTTACTCATTCTCGCTTTCTCTTCTATACTCATCATCCATGCGAAATCACGTATCCCATCTTAACTCGTCAACTCGAGAGACTTTAAGTGGTCGATCTAGAACTGAATATGTTGGTGTCGGGAGTTGGATCACGATTCGTCACGCCTCGTCTACGGCTTCGATCGTGTATGGAGATTAGGAGATACTCCCGGCTCGGTCAAAAGTGCATTGCGCAATCAGGAAAGTGAGATTATGCAGTCTCTTTTTTTGTTGGTACTACACTGTTAGAAAAAAATTAAACAAGTTGTTTAAAATTTTAAACAACCCCGAGTTAACCGGTGAATCGCTCAACTGTTGTTTAAAAATTAAACAAATTAAGGTTGTTTACATTTTGAACACTTAGTTGTTTAAAAATTAGGAAACCTTTTAAACAACAGTTGTTTAGTAATAAAATTGCACAACTCGGTTGTTTAAAGCAAGTTGTTTAAATTTTAAACAATAATGTTTAAATTACTAAGCAACTGTTGTTTATTCAGTATTACTGCACAACTGGGTTGTTTAAAAGGAGTTGTTTAAATTTTAAACAGAACTGTTTAAATTTTAAACAGAACTGTTTAATGGTTATTATCTGGTTGTTTGAATTTGTGAAATGACCTACTGGAACCACTCCTGCAATAATCACAACGATTTATACACTGTAACATGCAGAGCTTGTTGCCAATTTACTTCAACATTTGTTCATCATATTCATGGCAGTGACAGACAACATTATTATTTGTCTTTATAACTTCACCTAAACCCCATCGGCGAAGCCGAGAAGAACCAAGTCGTCGCCTTGCCCCGTGTTCCGCCATTTTCGTCTGCACTGCACACTAGCACTGCATGCTTGCATGCATGTATTATGTACGTACTTTGTGCATATCGCGTATCGCATGTGTGTGCGCAAATTGCAATCGCGTATCGAGAAAATATCAACGACGCCCCCGGGACTTTTTAAACAACTCTGTTTAATTAAATCTTTTTGTTTTTTAATACATAGTTGTTTAAGCCAATCGAGCACTGATTTTTCGATTTTGAACAACGTTGTTTACTTTTTTAAACAACATTCTTTTAAACAGTGATATTTTAAACACCGTTCTAACAGTGTAATGTCGATCCGTAATGATCTCGATGCGGAAAAAGTAGAGGACGCGCTAAATTGGAAGCATGATATTTGAGAGTAACCCCCGGCTGATATATTTCTGGATGCTACGTACGTTGTCTAGATGAGAAATATATCTTACTCCAAACGATCTGTCAGCTACAGCTGACAAGAACGACAGCACAGGAGACCGGCGATGTCCATCTCGCAGGCCTTGTGGTAGCTGCATGTTCTGAGGATTTACGAGACTGACATTGTTGTTCTCATGCGCTGTCAGTTTCGTGGGCCGTCGGCCTACTGGGATGTTCCCAAAACATGATGTCGGACTGTCTCTCATTTTCATTTTTATGACAGGGAGTTGAGTATTCCTTCCAAAGGTATATAAGAAGAAGGTAATACCACCGACATACCGACATTGTACAGAAAGTGAATGCAAAGTGATAAATGCAAATAAATGGATGGGATGGCGCAGGTAATTATGCTCTTGAAATGACGTTAAGTGCGTCAACAAAAGGCGCGGTCTTTTACTTGATAGTGTGATATGGGATGAAGGCAAAATGCACAGTTCCATATTGCGTTGAATTATTGGGGCATATTAATTAGCGCAAGTAATAGCGCTATCAAAATGATGCCTCACGTGTAGTGGGCATAAGACCGTTTATCAAATCAAGTCTCCAATGCCAGACCACAGGAAGTTCATTGACTCTCCTTATCCGACACTACGTGTTATTATGTATGTCTGATGTATGTATGTTCTCCTTCAACGCGTTACTTGCTGGAACCAGCGAAACGGATTCAGATCACTTACAACGGATGTAAAATGTTACCTTAAGGAGAATGTTAAAGATGCGATTTCATTTTGTTTTAAAAAAAAATGTGTGTTAGCAATTTGAAAAGGTTTATCATGTAACACATGAGAATTGATGCATACTTTTATGTTTTGGAATCATCAACATGATACAAAAAAACTGACAAAGTCTTGCTAAAAGTCACATGCACTGTACACAGAAATGTGTATATGGGACTACATACACACGTGGGATAAAAATTTGGTCTGACCATTTCACCTTACCCTGTCTAAATTCGATAATGAGGGCATTTGAAGGCAGGCATTTTTGAAGGGTAATCATTTTCAGGGACTATTATTTTCATTAATGGCATTCTTCCACAGTAATATACACAAATGAAAAAAGGTCTTTTTGTTTTCACTTCCACCAGAATTAAACCCTCTCTTTCAAGGTAATACAAAGTTTCGGTATGGGGTCATGAATTTGGTTTAAATGAACATATTGGAAGCATATGCGATCCTACAATATTCAGTGATCGTTGTCGCGGTTGAAATCGAGTCTAAACTTATGAAATTGTAAATAATAAACTCTTTACGATATATTAATTAAGCTAGAAAACAATGTTTCTCGACTAAAATCAACCAATTAGCTATGTCCATTTTGAAATTATATATCACAACTACATATTCTGAGATTTGCATGGTCGCAGCTACCATTGTACGGCCGTAGGCGCTATTTGAATTTAACAAAATTTACCGGGAGCACAGGAACAAATTTATATTCAATTTTTCTCGAAACAGAAGTATTTTAGATGCTGCTTGTAAGTGTCGGCTTGCATGGTGATGTAGATATACAGTAGGTTTGCGGTTGCACCATTGTGTGTGAGAGAGAGAGAGGTTTGAGAGTCCTGAACAGGAGTCAGAGTCAGAGTCCTGTTCAGGACTCCTCAAACCTCTCTCTCTCTCACACACATGGTGCAACCGCAAACCTACTGTAGAAGTATTTTAGGGGCTAAATTTTCTAGTGTTTATAATTCATCCATAGGGGCATCCACGTTTATCAAAATTGTAAAGAATCACTATCCACCCAGTTTTCAAATTTCCCAAAACTTTGTATTACCTTTAAGGACCGGTGTCTTGTTCACACACCATTACCCAGAACTATCAACTCCAATGGCTGCCAGTCAAGGAAATGATAGGTTTTAAACGTCTTCTGTCTGTTAAACTGTGGTCATTAACCTCACGCCAAAAGTACGTATAAGGCTGTCTAAGGCGACGGTCTCGTTCGAAGACAATATCTGCAGCAGCGAGCAAGAAACTATAGCTTGTGATGACGTTTGTTGTTGTTGGTTTGTTTTACCCAACTTCGAAGAAAACATGTGTATGGTAGAAGCAACCAGGAGACGGCTTCAAGTTATCTCCGAGGGACTTGATAATGAGGATTAATGGTTGACGGAAAGGGGACAAGTGTATCGTCTTGGTTTTGAACCTGGGACCTCCCGGTTAAGAGACCACTGTGACCCCTAAACCATCGCGCCTCCTTTTGTAATTTTCGGTTTCACAGCTGTGCGAAAAATTCAAACGAAGCATTTGAAGATCTTTACTAGCGATGAAATATAGCAGAAGCTAAAACACACTGCTTAGAAGAAGAAAAAAAACTGTGATTATTAAGCATTATGGATCATTAAAGTGGCTTGAGAATTACGATATTGATAATCTCAACCTCAATTTGAAAACAAGGATGATTCCGATCACTCTTATTGAATTGTAACATATCCTTTTGTAGCAGACGCAATGTCTACTTCTAATCATTCTTTTCCGCCTGGAAATACCACCCCCCCCCCCCTCCCTGCATTCACGTTTCAGCTCTTGTTACTAGGTGGTAGAACGATTTTCTTGTATAATTTCTGTAATTTTGTCCTAAGATAGGTACAGAATCTCTGCCTGTACCCCTCAGGAACATTGCGATGCGCTTCCGTTTTCCTTTTAGGCAGTTGTAAAGTAATACCGATTTTGGAACGACGTAGGGCTATTGTCCATGTATTCTTTTTTAAAAAAACGAGCTCAATAAGACACCCGAGAAACATTGATTGATTAATTGGATTTTTCTACACACGTAATCTGATTTTTTTTTTATACACCACTGCATCACTATCTTTACATTTAGTAAACAACCTGAGGGGTTGGGTAAAAACATTCATTCAATATTGGATCGATTTCACTCAACCTTTTTTCAGTGCATAGTGGTTGCTCCATTGAAAAAAAAAAAAGAAGAAAAGAATATAGTTTGTTTGATTTTCTGAGTTCGGTCATTGCGAAAAGCAGACAGTCAAATCAATTCTCAAAAAACAGTCTGTCAAATAGATCGAATCATGAAATAACATTTGTGTTTAAATAGAAATAACTAAATAATTATGAGAAGTGTAGCCAAAACTAAGATCTATGAACATCAAAGGGGAAAGTATCAAAGAAAAAAAAAGGAGAAAAAGAGACAATAATGAAGAGGGAAGGAAAAAAGAGAGAAAGACGTAAGAGTGTACAAAAACATTATGCGCAAATTTATTATACTTAGCCGGTGAAATTGAATACAGAAAGACGCCCACCACGAAGGGCTTAAATTTGAAAAGGAAATTAAAGACATTTATTTCTTCTCGGATCACCACACGACATCTGTCCAATAAAGGACCCAAGAGGCAAACTTGAGGTTGAGCCTTCAATAAGGCCATGGTTTAAGGTGAAAAGAATCACTGATTATTTCCCCCGATTTGGTTTTCTATCTTGCGAGAAAGGCAATTCAGTGGCGTATTGGGTACAGTTATTGAGAGGGTCACCAGTATCATGGGGAACGGGGAGGGAGGGGAGGGGCATCGGTCGAACTCGATGGATTCGGAAATACACATTAACTGGGCCACTAATTAATAGTAAAGGGCGAGTGTGTGACGAAACGCAGCAATCTTCTTTTCAATTTCCCTTTTCCCTCTAACCTTTTTCTCTCTCTTTTCCATGTTCTTTTTGGTATTTCTCCCTTTTCATCATTTCGATGGGGGCATGTATCCCATGTACCCCCTCCCCTCCCTCCCCAACAGCTATACCATTGAGACGAGTCATCGCATTTTGCGTGACTGACAGTACCATGGAAAGGGGAGTTTGTCTACACTTAGGAGACGTGAATCGAATGCAGATCGATGCAATTTCCGAGGAGGATGGAAATGTTGGACGACGGCTGAACGAGAAGAAGGAATAATGCACCAGTAATGATACGAATTATCCCCTCTTCTTTTACATTGAAAATCCACCATAATTGCCAAGAGCAATTCTAATAAATAAAAGTATTCTATAACTAACGAGCAAACACTGGTGTCAACTAAATGCAACTGGTGACGTCATTTACACACAAAAACAAATCTAATCTCATCTTTAAGTAAAAGACTATTGATCAAGTGTTTGCCTCGTAAAAGATATATATGCTATGATTTATTTATTAATTCATTGCGGCTGATAGATGGATGCCCTGTACCCCGGAACAAAACAAAACAAATTAAAAAAGTACACAAATATGATATTTTAGACATTTGTTGTTCCAAAACATAATATGAACAAATGTTATAATTCCCCTTATTTTTCACAGATTTGCCCCTCCCGCCAACTAGAGAATCCTAGATCCGTTAATTTATTTAAATAAAACCAAAACTAATATCACTTTACCCCATCCCATCTAAGTTGCAGACAACGCAGCCATATCGATCTCCCCCATGCCACTCCTGCGCGTGGCGCTCCGTCACTCCTATAACTGTCAGTCCGTTTGACATGTCGCCGCTTAGGGATGGGGTATTTGCCCTCGGTTATATTCTTTAACCCTCTCACTCTCTTTACTCCTTGCTTTTTCACCCGCCATTCCCATTCCAACGTTTACCAAGATCTAGCTCTGGCATTAAAGCAGGTGTTGGGTTAAGATTCAGCTTTTAACTCAGCGGTGAAAATCAGATAATATTTCTCCCAGGGCGCCGAAGGCAGCTATGCCTTTGCCGTAACTGTAAACGGATTGAATTCGTTCAGGTGTGCAAAAAGATGAATTTTCGTTGACAGGAAGAGAGAGAGAGAAACTGGAGCAAGGGTGAATTTTTGGCCACAGGTGAGTAAATCTTGTTTGATAGGAACACATTGATCGAAATTATAAGCTTCCTCGAAAATCCTGTACAACATGAACAAGCTCAACTTCATCAGCGATGTAAGCTTCCTGAATGGAGGAAAACCGGAAGCGTCATTTCGATTGCGTTATTACCTGCGTTAATCAAGCCTGCAAAGTCAATAAGCCCACGCGCCAATAACCCAACGCAATGTTTGCACTCACTCGTAACTTTGCATTCACATTGTATATGATATCACCCCTAAATGGCTCGTCGAATCGCTGACGCAGTCCTGTGTCACCCAATAACACACCATGAACAACGGGTATTACATAGAGGTGCATTTCGTATTCACTTGATGTATACGGTGCCACTCCCTCATGGTGCGTCAAAGAACGCGCCAAAGCATACGTCAGTAAATAACGCTTCGTATACAACATGCCTTAAAGAAGTGTAAGAAGAGGTTGACGGATAACGTGGGTGACGTGAAGGAGGAATTTAAGACAAATTTAAAGACAAAATGGTGGAAAGATGGCATACAAGAAAATGTCCGATTAACTTGGTCGAGGGCTGGGAGCACATATTTCGGTCCGTTTAATGGATTTCGCCTTCACTAGCATACAAATCTCGAGCACTTTCTGGGTCAGTTTGATTATTACATGAAAGTGTGGGGAATGTAATTTAAAAGTACATTATCGAGACGAGGAGATAAAATGAAAGAAATGAGAGGGGAGGGGGGAGTACGAAAGAGGGGAGAAGGAGGGAAGAGAGAGAGAGAGAGAGAGAGAGAGAGGGGGAGACGACAAGAGTAGTCAAATGGATAGAAGAAGAAAGAGAGAGAGAATTTGAGAGATAGAGGGGGTGGATATAATTATGGGCACAGTTTATAGAAAGAAAGCTTCTATAAAATAGGATTTCCCGGCCAAATTCGCGAGGTTGTCATTCAAATTAATTTGTCTTGCGTTCAAATTCGACGGTTTTAGTGCAGTCAGGTATATCTCGGGTTCATATTCCCTTTTCTAGTTTTCAAATCTATGGAATTTTCGTTAGAATCTACGTATTTTCATTCAAATTAATGAACAATGTGCTTCTTTCGCTTTTTGGTCATTCGAATTGGCGCAACACGATTTTCTGACAACGCGACGGTGTACTTCTAGCATTCTAATTCATTTGTAGCATTCAAATTAGCACTTTGTGCACTTAAATTGATGGTCAATATACATTTCTCGTTTATTACACACTTGTTATAGCTCATTCTTTTTCTTTCAAGATTGTTTTTTCATGTGTTTTTCATCATATTTCATTTTCTTGCATTTATACACTTATACTTATTAGATTTATCTGATATTCATCAGCATTTAAGTTTGATTGTTAAGAAGAAAAAAACGACTTGCATCTACGGATCTGATGGTCTCAGTATATTTGTAAATGTTCATGACTTTGTAAGGAAGTTGTTTGTCTTATGTTTCATCATAAATTTATCATAATTTCATCATAATTTCATTATAGAAGAAGGGTACAATATTGTGACTGGGGTAGGGACTAGAGTCAACAATTTGAACATCATTGATTCATTATTTAGCCATGTCTTTAGCCATCGATCTGCTGGCGGGCAAGTAAACTATATATAAAAAACTCTTTAAGAAAAACAGAGGGGTGTGCTGGGTATAAGAGACGATGTGAATTACTTTTGTGAAATTCCGAGTCTGTAGTAAAAAGGGGCGATTGAGGGTTACCCCCACCTTTCCTGGGTATATGAACATGTCCGTGCAGAAATGCCATATCCCTTGATTTCGCCCCTTCTTTACTTTATGTCTGACTACACCCATCTGCATTGTCCTGAAAATAAATAAATGGAATAACAGCTTAGACCCCAATGGCAAATCATGCATTTTAACTGCATTATTTAAAAACTGTAAAAGTTTGTTGCAATTCTTCCCCCTAACATTCCTAACTTGAATAAAAATATTACGAATACGAATGACAGGTGTTAATTTGAATGATAAAAATTACGCTTCGACAAGTGAATATTAATTTGAATGCTAGTTGAGCAGTTTATAAATTGAATGACAGATCTATGAAACCCTTCGACCAAATTCCTAAATTAAATACAAAAACTGGAAAATTGAATGATAATTGGCATGGCAAAGCCGATCTGCGCTTACTTAAATGCAAAGTACATGTAAATGAATTCGAATGACAATTACGCGAATTTGGCCGGGAAATCCTATAGTAGAGTGACAGCAAATGAGAAGTGCAAACGTAATACAACAAGAATATGCAAAAGTGTCATTCAGATAACAAAGCCATCCATTCAAGGCGACGATAAAGTACTTCGACAACAAGTGCACTGAGCACATAAAAATGCATGTAACATTTGGTTTCTCACAAGAAAGGGAAAAATCATAGGAAATAAGCTGTGCAAAGTAAAAGTAAGAGATACACATAATAACAATACAGAAAGTACGGCAATATTGAAGATTTTTTTTTTTTAAAGTAGAATGGAGACCCTAAATCACTGAAGGAGAGAGAAGGGAGGATTGCTGCTGGAGAGTTAAGTTGTGGAGTACTGTTCTGGAATCACACTATCTATCACTGTCGAATGTACGAGCCAAATTCGAGGGGACAAGTGCTTTTACGGCGCTCGACTTTCGGAGAAAACACGGACAGTTGGTCAATAAAGAGGGATTCTTGAACAAAAAGAGAGATTTATGGAGAGTTCGGGATCTGGGAGTTTGGACAAGGGGTTTAATGGGGGCGGTGGAGGGTGGGTAGGATCGATGGAGAAAAGGGAAATTGGATGAGGGGAAGGAGCGGAACATTTAATTTGCGAGGTTGAATAATTAACAAACATAATCATTGGACATCATGTACAGCTTTAGGAGCAGTTCTAGAATAAAAATCTTGGAAGTGGCATTTCCATCATGCAATTGCCTTCAAGTTCAATCTAGTTTCCATACCCGAACAATCTTTAGAAGCAAAATTAGCACTGCGGTTTGGCAGATTAACTTAATGTATTAATAATGCCTTTGTAAATCATCGGCCAATACTAATCAACTAATGCGACCAATTACTCTGGAGCGGCGTGAATGACTGAAATGTCCAAAAAGCATATCGTGAAAATAAACAAAAAAATTGCACTAATGGGGGTTCTGTTTAACGGTTGAGTGACGTGTTTTAGGAGGGGTTGACATGGGAACGATCGTAGCAAACATGATGATTATCATTTCGATCCATCATTTGCGGATGACTTCCCATGGAAATCGGAGATATCGGAGATGGAATTGTGCGATACGTCCATTTGTTGTCCATCCCAAGGCTTACAATAGCTTGCAGGCACAAACCCGTATCAGTCGAATTGAACAAGATAGTTTCTAATACCCCCTTCACATACACGGATTTTTCTTACGAGTCCTTACGGATCGCACAAATTCACGGATCTTTCACGGATCCTTACGATTTGGCCACTTTTACGACCGGTTTAAGAGTTATTACGAGCATTTTGCGGTTTATGACGGATTATTACGGGTTATTACGATGTATTTACGGCAACAGTCCACGATTTGTTACGAGTTGTCACGGATAACTACGAGAAACTAACGTGTTAGTTACGACCTGTTTACGTGTTGATACGAATAGTTACGGGTAAGTTACGAGTATTTACGAGTCCTTACGATTTGTAGCCAAAAAATAACAACTGAAAATTAAGTGTTCGAATTTGCAGCTTTTATACCTTTCCCCTGTTCGTAAACAGTTCGTAAGCATACGTAAAGTATACGTATCTATTCGTAAAGTACTCGTAACTACACCTAAAATGCTCGTAATAACCCGTATCAATCCGTAAAGCCATCGTAAAATGACCCGAATAAAATCGTAAACAACACGTAAGCACACGTAACCATCCGTAAACTACTCGCAATAATCCGTAAATAATCCGTAAAACAAATTGTAAACTAACCGTAACGAATCGTTGCAAAAATCTGTTACGAGTCATTTACGGATTCTTGTGAGCAGTTTACGGATGGTCACGTGTTGTTGCGAACGGTTTACGGATGATTACGAATTGTTACGAGCTATTTACGAGCTATTTACGGACAAATCAATCCGTGGACAATCGTAAGAAGATTTTTGACATGTCAAAAAAATTGCCTCTCCTTTCACGGATGCTTAAGAGTGTCCACGAGTTGTTGCGAGTTGTGACGAGCTATTTACGGATACCAGCGAGTTATTTACGGATGCTTGCGATTGACTACGAGTTGGCGATCCGTAAGGACTCGTAAGAAAAATCCGTGTATGTGAAGGGGGTATAAACGAATAGACTATGCCGGACGGATTGCACGGTCTACTGCACCCCGTAGGCTTTGCACTACAGCTGTTTTATTGGACACAGTCAGAGATTGACAGATTATACTTTATGGACGTGTATCTAAGTGTCAAGTTAGAGTCTGTGCATCCAGACTAGGCTTACAATATGAGGACGAACGGAAGAGGAGTGGGCGATATATACTTGGTCTTCAGTGGCCCATTGAAATACCCTTCAGAAATAATGTTTTCGGGCTTTTTGCAATGACGACCTTCGTCATTGCCTTGTTTTCGTTCACATTATTAATATGCTTACTTCTTCTTCTTGTCGTCCGGAATCCCATTCGCTTTGCACGTAGTGCTTGTTATTCCTATCCAGGTCCTTTCCTCAAGTCCTTTTCCTTTCAAATTTCGTAGGCATCATCTCTAGCATCTCATCAAGGTCACCTACTTTTTCGATTTTCGAAATCACTCATGCATGACCGTCCAGGCGCCATTTTGTCCGTTTCAGGTCCATTTTAAGGCCTTTATATCTTCCTTCCTATCTCCACTATCCTAGATCCTACAAACTTCTAACAAATTCCTCTAGATAGTCTGAGAGATGTTCTTTCATCTGCGACACGTGACTTGACCTTCAAAATGCCATCTTCATACTCGAAATTCAAATCTAAAACCGACTCCGTCAAAAATCTCTCAAGTTCTTGAAAAATGGACCCCCTAAATAATCTAAAACTGCCATAACTTTCTCATATAAATTCCGTTTTGTATTTAAATCTCCCAGTATCTTTATCTCATAATTGCACATAGCCATGCTAAATTTCACGCTCCAATGGCTTTGCACAACATAAATAACGCCCTCCAAAGTTCTGGGAATTGGCTTTCTGTCTGTGGCCGTATCTCCATAATGGCTTGGCAAACCCGTACCCTTTTTTGGCTTTAGATACTTGAAGATATGCCCTTTCCAGCCATATACAAAATTATATACCCTATCACTGACCAAATTTGAGAAAATTGTCCTCCAAATTCGCCATTTTCAAGAAAATTCCGAAATAACTTCAACTTGCTCTAAAATGGTTCGATCTTTATACCTACGTCGTTGAAACTTGGCAGACACATGTATCCATATACGTGACAACTGTCTGCTAAATTTGGGAAATTTTAATAACGTCGGCGCAAAGTTATCGCCAAAAATGATGAATTTGCTATGCATTACGTAATAGCGCCTTTAATGCGTGCAGTACATTGCGTGCAGATGACAATGGTGTCAAACTGACCGCAATGAAGTGCCCTTTCGAATGATACCAAGTATGGTATATGTTTACACAGAAAATTGTGAGTAAATCGCATTTGAACAAGGGTCACTATACGAATTCCGCCCGATTATAACACTTATCGGCCATGACGTCATTTTATCAGACTACTTTTCGCCCCCTAAACATCCTTTTTTTTCCTTGAAAATGTACAATGACATTCCGAGATGCAATACGCAGGGCACCTCATGGCCGGATTTTTGAAATTGGTCAAGGGGGCCATTTAAGACGCCATTTTGTCCTTTAAATCTATTTTACATCACATGTTTCGATAGGATTATCATAGAAAAAAAGAGAGTAGTTTACAATAACGACCATGAAATTTTCTTTCCAATGATACCATATACGGCCCATAAAGAGACATAAAGAGAGAGAGAACAAACAATTTAACTCCGGTCATAATACAGATCCTGTACGTTTTCCGCCCATGCATTACACGCATTGTCTATGGGGCATATCGGCTTCAGGCTTTTGGCCCCCAGAACGATCTTGATTGCAATGACGAACATGCACCAAATCCCATTGGTTTTTGCACGCAGTGCTTGCGAGCCCTTTCTAGGTTCTTTCCCCTATCCCAATTTCTTTCAAACTCCGTAGGCATAGTCACTACCATCCCATCAGGGTCACTGTTGAGGCCTTTCTTTCGCCCTACCTATCTCTAATATCACAGAGGCTACAGACTTCGTACAAATTGCTCTGGATAGTCCGAGAGTAGCTCTTTCGTTTGACACGTAGAAAGATGGCGTCATTGCACGCACATCGTTGTGACACGATTGCATTTCTAGTATTCTTATCCTGGTTTTCCTTATCGTCCGGAAATCGCATTCGTTTTGCACATAGTGTTTGTTATTCCTAGTTAGGTGCTTTCCTCATGTCCATTTCATTTCAAATTTCATAGGCATAGTCTCTAGCATCTCATCAAGGTCACCTACTTTTTCGATTTTCGAAATCACTCATGCATAACCGTCCAGGTGCCATTTTGTCCGTTTCTGGTCCATTTTAAGGCCTTTCTTTCGTCCTTCCTATCTCCACTATCCTTGATCCTACAAACTTCTAACATATTCCTCTAGATAGTCTAAGAGATGTTCTTTAATCTGCGATTTATAACTTGCCCTTCAAAATGCCATCTTCATACTCAAAATTCAAATCTGAAACCGTCTCCGTCAACAGTCTCTCAAATTCTTGAAAAATTGACCCCTAAATAATCTAAAACTGCCATAACTTTCTCATATAATGTCCGTTTTGTATTAAAATCTCACAGTATGTATGGCTTATAATTGCACATAGCCATGCCAAATTTCACGCTCCAATGGCTCTGTAAAACATAAATAGCGCCCTCTAAAGTTCTGGGAATTGGCTTTCTTTCTGTGGCCGTATCTCCATTATGGCTTGGCAGATCCGTACCCTTTTTTGGATTTAGATACTTGAAGATATGCCCTTTCAAGCCATATACAAAATTATATACCCTAACACTGACCGACTTTGCGAAAAATGCCCTATAAATATGGAGTTTTCAAGAAAATTGAGAAATAACTTCAACTTGCTCTAAAATGGCGATCTTTTTACGTACGTCAATGAAACTTAGCAGACACATGTATCCATATACGTGACAACTGTCTGCCAATTTTAGTAAAATTTAATAACGTCAGCGCAAAGTTATCGCCAAAAATGATGAATTTGCTATGCATTACGTAATAGCGCCTTTAATGAGTGCTGTACATTGTGCGCAAATGACAATGGTGTCAAATTGACCGCAATGAAGTGCCCTTTCGAATGATACCAAGTATGGTATATGTTTACACAGAAAATTGTGAGTAAATCGCATTTGAACAAGGGTCACTATACGAATTCCGCCCGATTATAACACTTATCGGCCATGACGTCATTTTTTTCAGACTACTTTTCGCCCCCCAAACATCCTTTTTTTTCCTTGAAAATTTGCAATGACATTCCGAGATGCAATACGCAGGGCACCTCGTGGCCGGATTTTTGAAATTGGTCAAGGGGGCCATTTAAGACGCCATTTTGTCCTTTAAATCTATTTTACATCACATGTTTCGATAGGATTATCATAGAAAAAAAGAGAGTAGTTTACAATAACGACCATGAAAATCTCTTTCCAATGATACCATATACGGCCCATGAAGAGACATAAAGAGAGAGAGAAAAAAACAATTTAACTCCGGTCATAATACAGATCCTCTTCGTTTTCCGCCCATGCATTACACGCATTGTCTATGGGGCAAATCGGGTTCACGCTTTTGACCCCTAGAACGATCTTGATTGCAATGACGAACATGCAACTAATCCCATTTGTTTTTGCACGCAGTGCTTGCGAGCCCTTTCTAGGTTGTTTCCCCTATCCCAATTACTTTCAAACATCGTAGGCATATATAGTCACTACCATCCCATCAAGGTCACTATTGAGGCCTTTCTTTCGCCCTACCTGTCTCCAATATTACAGAAGCTAAAGACTTCGTGCAAATTGCTCTGGATAGTCCGAGAGAAGCTCTTTCGTTCGACACGTAGAAACACGGCGTCATTGCACGCACATCGTTGTGACACGATTGCATTTCTAGTTACATCTAATGTTGTTCAGTCCTAAACGGAGAAGTATTGACAGTATATACAATTACAGAAAGCGACAGGGGGCATAGCCGACGATTATGAATTTTTGATGACAATTAAAGAAATAGAAATTATCACAGACTTGCTGATGATTAAAGGCAGCTACAACGTTAAAAAGTAAAACCTTCATTCATCGCCGGGTTCTTTCTGCAACACAAGAAAATTCGGGGGAAAAGAAAGAAAAGGATAAGACATATACATAAAAGTTTATTCTATTCATGATGTACATTTACTGTTTGCTGCGACAGTAAGAAATCAAATCTTTCAACTTGGTAATGTAATTTGTCCTAACGCATTTAGTATGCAAAAATGAACATTTGCACCTCGAGCAGATGTTTGTTGAATCATGATTTGATTATATGATTTTCAGATTGATAGGGCGGTATGACATCTTTGATGTAAAATGAATCACAATTCATGTTTGTATAAACACGAGTTAACGCATGAATGACCCAATTATATGGTATCAGCGAGATGACCAAGGAGTTTATAACGGGGGGGGGGGGGGTAGGGGCTGTGTAGGTCTACTTTTATGTTCTTTTTAAATTTGATCTCCTTTACGTAAGCATTCTTTCCAGATCTATCTACCTTCGCATTTTGTTATATCTTCTTCCTCCTCCTCCTCTGATATTATCCTTGTTCCTCGGCTTGTTCTTCTTCTTCCCCTATTCTTCTCCTTCTTCCTCTCCCTCTTCTTTCCCATCTTCTTCTTGTTTTCTTGTTTTTGTTCTTCACCTCCTCCTCTTCATCCATCTTAATCTTCTGCTACTTCGTGTTCTTCTTCGTCTGTTTGTTCTGCTTTTTCTCCTTCTTCTTGTCTGGTGTGTTGTATTGCATGGTCGTAATAATACCTTTTTTAATATTTTACTATAGTATATAATTACCGTTTTCTACATGTTCCTTCTCTTTCATTACTTCTGCTTCTTCACTCCCCTTTCTACATTTCTTCTTCGACTACCATGCTATCCGTTTCTTATCCTCATATCATTAAATTCCCTTCACAAACATGCACGGCGTGCTTTTTGATAAACCACTGTTTATGCCTACGTGCTTGATACCATGGTGTATCGAATTTAAATCCAACGAGTAGTGCAAACAAAATAATTTCGTATAGAAAAAAAGCCGCTCCAGTTTACATTGGGATTTCAGTCATGCGCGTATATTGACATAATTCGAAATAAAAATGTGCACCTCAATAGATCCATCCTGATTTTTGTGTTTGTTATTTGTATTAAAGAGGGTACACTTTTAGAAAGTTTTCGCTTTCATTGAACAATAATGTGTATACGTGGGAGGGTAACTTAATTAAATTCAATCATCTACGCTTCTCACGTTTGAACTCTTCCCATTGATATCAGTATTATAAAGAAAGGGTTGTTTTCGACTGCACTCTCTTATTTTCGCTTTTATCGTTTTAACCCCCCTCGATTCTTAATTTCTCTCTTCTCCTCTCTTGTTCTCTTACACTTTTCAAAATGTTTACTTTTATTTGATAATAATTTTTCTGTAACATCCTCTTCAATTTCCTTTCTCGTTTGTGTTGTTTGCGATCTCCCTCCTTTCCTTTACCTTCGTAATAATAATCCAGAAGTCACCCGTTAATGGTCGTCTTTTTTATTATTCAATTATAATTATGTTTATTATATTATTTAGTTATTATTATGCTTACAATAATCATAATCTCTCTCTGTATCTCCTATGCCCCTCTCTCACTTACTCACGCTCTCTCTCTTCTCCCTTTATCTCTTTTTGTCAGTCCATAACCGACCCCTCTCATAATGTCTCTGCCCAACCAAGTTGCCAACCCCTTCTTTCTCCCCCATGTTTTTTCCTCCGTCCATCTTTGTCATGAATATCTGGCACAGTTAGAAAGATCTTCAAACATCATTCTCATTCACACAATATTTGCTGAATCAATTAAGCCCTCCTCGTTCAAACCATCCATGCCCCATGACGCACAAAAATGAGATTTGATCTGAATATCTCCACATCAACCATAGGAATACATGAATTTTAAAGATGGGATTGAGATGTTTTAACTCCACGTACATTTGTCTGGATCTTGTAAGATTCTTTCACATTGAACATCAGTGAAAATGACGACTGATAATCATGGAAACAGATAAAATGTACTACGTTTTGGATTCCACAAATTAACAATTATATTTAGCTTAATTATTTAAAATAATTTCAAAAATTTGAATTTAATAAATGGCGCGAACGCAAACCTCATACGAGCATACAATAAGAGCTGCCCTGCCCCCTCCCAAATACTGGGGGGGGGGGGGGGTGTGATGTCATGAACCTGTTTTGAATTCGACACTGTGAGTTGATATGCACGGTAATATAATGAAGCAGTTACAGTATTTAAGATCAGAGGGCAAGCACTCACGGACAATCACTCCCCAAAGAAAACTACACCTTGGCAAATACCGCTATAGCAATGCACCAGGGATTTGTCCTCCTTCGTGGACGTTATCTGTAAATCTTTTTGTAATTCATTTATCTTGAATGTTGATCGAATTTGATTGTTATCATTACTTACATGCAACATTAAAATAATTTGATCAAATCAATCAGTGAATATAACATATACAGACTACATCCATATCTACCGTAGATCGCTGCAATAAACCGCTAAAAAAAGTTTGACGTTTTCGTTAAAAAAATAATGATAATTGATGTTTATTATCAAACGCCTGCTTCATCACGAAAATGCTATGTCCATGACCGCATTGACATCACAAGTCTGCCCTAGCTAGTTATTCATGTGTAAATCCTGGGTGTAAATACTTTATCTTATGGCCTTGCCCATAATTACTCGGGGATCAGAGCTATGACATGCACAGTACTATAGCATTTCGACTGACAATCGCCATCTTACATATCCCATCATGTTTATCACGCTAAGTCTAACTGGTTTATGAAATGCAGAGAAACGCGTTGACGTAATGAAATTTGTCCTTCGACGCCTTTCATCAGCTGCCAAGTTCAGCCCGACAGATTGATGGATTAGCAAGGTAAACTCCTAATGAAGCTAGCCGACGATTTCCTCCACCTCGGCGGCGAAGCGAGCAAGACCTTGCCAAATTAGTGCGCGCAGTCCAAACATTGTTCGCCATTTTACACGGGTTGGAGTGGAAAACAAATGATGGCACGGGTTTCACATGCTCTTAATTCCATTCTAAGATAAACATGATATGAGTCATTCTGAGAGCTTTCTTCGATTAAACAAGTTATTTTAGTTTGATAACATTTACCCAACTTCACTCTGAATGCACACCTTATTTACACAGAACAATAATAATTGTACAAGGTGTTTTACCCACATTTGTCCATCTTGACTCAGGAAGTTTTAATTGGGAACCTGGCTATGCCGGGGTATTAATCCCTGCAGGGCCCTCAGTGAGAGCAGTATTAATACTGATGTGACCACCCTGGCTAAATAACCTCAACTTATTGTCATTACATGTATTATAGATGATAATAATAATGGCCTTATTACCCAGGGTAGTATAATGAGTTTAGATACAGTTCGCCCTCAGGGTTCGGCAATCATCATTTTAAATCTGGCTAAGCTAAAAAGGCGTCGAAACATTCAAGAAATATCTTTCTACCGGGTACCCATTTACTTTACCTGGACGGGGTGTGGCAAATACATTGTATAGATTATCATCTTGCCAAAGGACGATTTAGTTCCGTGACAGTGATATAGCGTTATATTTTACACCAAACTTTAGTATTACCAGCAGAAAGCAGAAAGCAGAAAAAAATGAGAAATTATACTGCCTTGCTGGAGAAAACAAATGCTAATAAAATTCGTACGATTTATACCGCAGTTTGAAATTCGAGACAGGTGTTCAAGTTAAATATAATTTGGTTAACCACAACGTTTATTCAGCTCCTGGCAAATATCAAATTGAAACAAACCCACAATGGATTTGGTCTTGGTATGGGGTATCAGCTTTCGTGGTTTTACCTTCTTCATGTATGTCTCGACATGTTTATTTTAGGAAATGCTCCAGACTGCTCACAAATAATATTCAAACTATATAGAAATATTAACATGGGAAACACACGTCGTCAAAGAGTGGCGTAGCTACATTGGGTGTACGAGGGCATGTTCCTCCCATCAAAATAATGACGAAAAAAGGGGGAGTGAGAGGAGAACAGGGGTAAAAAGAAAATTATTGTACCCGCAAACCACCCCTCACTCATCTCAACGGCATTATTTTTCTTCCCAATTTATTCACCCATGCCCCTCCCCCCGGCCTCCCCCTCCCCCTCCCCCATGACACCCGTGTGACTTTAATGAATGGATCCACACAGCCAAGACATGAAATTTCTTCAAAATCGCAATGGAGAGTGTTAATTGTTAATTATCATTTCGAATTAGAAAAAACCCATATACAGTAAGAATTAAGAGGATTTAGCTCCTTGTGGTACTAAACCCTTTAATATGGAAGTATGCTGAGATGCTGGAAGGATAACAAGGCCCAGATTTGTTCATTGGTTGTAAAGGCCATGTAATGACTTGTGTATACATGCATAGATAAATATAATGATAAATGGAATGTTATGCATAATTTAACGAATTACAAAAATAACGCGGTCGTACATGATAATACACATACCGTGTTAAGATGGCAATCGTTTTTCACATTGAATAATCTTCTTCTTTTTTTTGGGGGGGGGGGGGGTGGCAGCTATTACAGCCTTCCGCGTTTATTTGAAAGAGAAAATAAGGCCCATATTTTGACAACAAAATCTGTCACTATTATAATTTGAGATTTTGTGATGCAACATTCCCCCACCTCCTTCCCTCACTCGGTTTACGCAAAAATGGAACCGTACTCATCAACTCCCCCAAAGTCATAATGAGAGAATTAATGCTATATATTGATCTCTACTTCAAAACAAAACAAAAAATATAAAAAAATCATCGCGATAAATATTGCAAATGACTTACCTATTGGTGAAACATCATCGGTGAGAAGGAAGATGAGCCAGGAATGACCAAAGAGAAGAAAGAAAAGGAAAAATAAACAATGATATTAATGTTATATCAATAATGTAGAACAACAATTTTGTGCCAACATTATGTTATATAACTGTTCAAATTGTTCATGCTACACCTATTCACATATCAAACACCCTTTATTCTTTTCCTAATAAATGAATACAGACATTTTCACAAACTACAAGAAATGGTGATGACTGGACGAAGTGAGAAAAAAAAAACACTTTAACAATTTCGGGGGCTACTTTTCAAGAATGCTTGCATGAAAATAACACTCTTCAATTAGTTTTGCATTGAACTCTATGCACATTTGGAGGGCTCTTGTATGACTTTCGGGGGCTCTTTTTAACGTCGGACTGTGGATCACATGATCCGTGGCACTAATGTTTTTTTGCAATACATTAATCTACATTTACTACTCTCCACCCAGGTGATAAAGGGGTACCGGTAGGAAAGATTTCCTTGAATGCTATGAGCACCGAAAACGGTAGGCTATAGAGACGGGGTAATTATTGGAGCGCCGTTAGCACCTTGCGTGAAGGATTATGTGCGCTATTAAATATCCATTATTTTCATCATTATTATTATTATCATAATTGTTATCATTATTTTCATTATAACTATTATTATCATAATCAAAGTTACTTCCCCCTCTCGACTAAATTTTCATGTATTTCCAAAATGTAATCAATACCTTTATTAATGATGCTCTAATTATAGTCAACAAACAACTAGATCAAGTTCATGACTCCTTCATATTTTCCTACATTATTAACAAGAGTGGTTTTCCATATGGCTTAAAAATCAAAAGATACATTATGAGATGATCAAATCTCAATCAATTTCATAGATGGGAATGTTTTTTCCACGCTGTTAATGATTAGCTAAATATATAATATGGCAGCGTTACTTATTATTTAGGGATATTTTGTTTGATATAGATGCTAAATAGCACTAGAGGGAGGAATCGTAATTGCACCGGGTTAGTAGAATCGACAAGCAGCACTCAACGCCAAGTGATTGAATTACAACATGTTATGCTTTCCATTGATGCTTCGTAGTTCTCTATGGTTTATGATGTTGTTCTTGTTCTTTGGTGTTGATGATGATGTTTTTCTCTCATAACTCATCATCCGATTGAAACCATCGGGAGTTTCATTTATCAAATTTAGTTGGTAAAGATAAATAAATTTGTTTGCATGCCAGTCATTGTGTAAATTTTATTATCATTTCTTGTTCGTGATTTTTTCTCTCTCTACATTCATGCTTTAGCTTTAACAGGAAATTTTATTCCATGAACAAAAAATATTGAGACTCAAATCAACTTTGTGTTTACAGGAAAAGAAAATCATATCGTTATTATTTCATTCATACCCCCAAATTATAATCTCCATACA